>CABFVX010000432.1:116589-137744 GCA_902151425.1 Timema shepardi
GGGGGGTGTATATGTGATGGGGCATGAAGGGGGTTGAGGGAGTGTGTGAGGGTCTATGAGGGGGGTGGAGGGTATTTTTGTGTATTTGAAGGGCTAAGAGAAGGGCTTAGGGCATATGTGGTAAAGGGGTATGAGGGAGTTTAAGGGGGTGTGAAGGTCTATGAGAGGGGCGGAGGGTGTGTGTGTGTGTTTGGGATGGCTATGAGTAAGGTTGAGGGATATGTGTGTGTAAACGGGTGTGAGGGGGTTTGAGGATGTGTGCGAGAGGGCTGTGAGGGAGGGGGTAGTGAGGGGTAAGACTGGAATGATCATTGTTTGGGTGTGTGTGTGTGTGTGTGTGTGTGTGTGTGTGTGTGTGTGTGTGTGTGTGTGTGTCAGGAGATATTAGTGATGGTACGGGGTTGTCTGAATGGGGGTTGTTCCTGACCAGCTGCATTTGGGTACACATTTAAGAGCACGTCACACATCACGGTTAACACAACCTAAATATGTAAATCGGACCCAACCAGGTGAAGTATCATGGAACAGTTTACATTATTCTTCTTTAAAAAAAAAACTGTGGGGTTGAGACCAGTAAAAATGTTTAACCATTGTTTTTTTAAATTGAAAAATTAATATTTGAACATAACAATACTATAAAACTGAACTCAATTCCAGTGTTGTCAAACGAATAATGTAGAAAAACGTACTTCAATGAGCTTTCTTGTTCGAGATGTATTGCCTACCTAACTTTATTAGACCTACTATCTGAGGTGTGATACGAGTTCTTAAGATTTATTCACACATGACCATACTGTAGTTTTTTTTATCATCTTCTACCTGTTCAGGTTATAAGCATAGGCCTATATTTAAATTATTCTAATGAGGTATGTATGAGGAAGGAAGTATTTTATAGTTAATCTACCCGTATTTTCGTGGAAAGAGAATGAGAAATCAAATATGAAAAAATACCTTCTCACTAGGCCCAACTGGGATTCGAGCCCCAATATCCCCGTCATCAGCAGGCCAGTCTAACACAAAAGTGAGGGAGAATCTTAGACCATTCGACCAATGAATCGGGTATCATTCCGTGTTCTTTCGATGCCAGTGTCCTTGGTTTGTCCGGCTAGAGTATTCCCACATGTTCTTTAATGTAATGATGTCGTGTCCGTAATGCGCACAAACTATTTATCCCAATGGTTTCATTTTCTTATATGGGGCATGTATATATATATATATATACATATATATATAGTATATACAGTTTATATACATATTTATAACACAGTTTATATAAACTGTTTTCTTGAAACTATTCATGGGTTCTCACTAACTATCGTTAGTATTATGCTTTAGGTACTTTAATATATGAATATATATATATATATAATATATGAATATATATACATATGAATATTTTCAACCAGAACGGGTAGTAAGAAGTGGTGCTAATAGTAATAATAAGGCAATGTATATGTAATTTATGTATGCATGTTTATATATATATTATAAACATGCATACATAAATTACATAATACATTGCATTATTAATAGTTATTAGTATTATTACTATTAGCACCACTTCTTACTACCCGTTCGGGTTATACGCACTTACGCTAATGTGTAATGGTAGAGTGACTGTGAGATGAAATGGAGGACCTACACTTTAACGTGGGATCCGAACCACGGTGGAGGCCTGGCATTTCACACATTCACAAGTTGTGATTAATACACGACTTGTCAGAGGTGAAGGAAGGGTTTGGTAATCAGATAAATCTGTGCCGGTGTCAAGGATTGAATCCCAGACCCCAGCACAAAAGTCTGACACCTTAACCCTAGACCACCAGGTCACCTTATACATTACATAAATATACATATATCCATATATACATTTTCCTTTTAATAAATACACTCTAACTTCATATATTTTCTGTATTTTCATTCAAATATTAATTTAAAATTCCTTATAATGGTTTATCTATATTTTTGTATGTACTCGTATAAACTAAAAATAGCCTACGTGTTACCTAGTGAGTTGTAAGGTTTGTTAAAAGTTGTTATTTAGGTAAAATATGTTTAATGATTCTTAAGGCGACATTTTTAATGAAAATGACAAACTTTCTTAATGAATTAAGCAGTAAATTTAAAAACCACTACTATATCTGAAGGGTTTTTAATTTATTTACTAAAAAAACTCTTGGGTTATTTCATATGAGTGTTTTAAGAATGAGTGTAATCTTGAAAAGGTAAAACAACTACCCTAGCCCTATAGCCATGTAGAACCTATATTATAATTTATTTTATCTGCTAACACAAATGCTTGCATTTTAGATTGTACAGTAGCCCCACGGCTTCTTTGGTGCTGACTGACATCTCACAGCTGACTTCTGACAGTCAATATTTAGGTATATACCTAAATTTTGACTGTCAGAAGTGACAGCTGCTAAACACATGTTTTTGCAGATCATTTGGTTCGACGTAGGGATACATAATTTGGTCTGGTAACTTTTCAAAGCCGTCAGCTGTCACTCAGCACCAAAGAAGCCATTGTGCTACTGTACTTACTTACTTAATGGCATTAGGAACTTTAAGGACGCCACCATCTTTTATCTTGAGCTAGTTCTATCCAGTTAACTTCATTACAACCTATCCCTATCTAGAGCTAATATTGTAGTGGCTGGTTAAAATTGTTCCTAAATATTTAAACTCATCAACTCTGTCAAAATATATGTTGGTCCTAGTACTCCATAAATTATCGTTCCCAATCTGTTTCCTTTTTGTGATCATATATTTAACTACTCTTTTCAGCATCCACTTCTAACCTATTTTCTTACTATCCTCTAATAAAATTTCTGCATTCCCTGCAACAACCTCCTTACCATTTATTCCCCAAAAAATATAAATCATCTGCTTATCCTATTAGCTGCAGTGTATCATTAAATGTCCACCCTTCTCTACTCTTTTGCATTACCGTAATAGTATACTCTAGGGCTAGATTAAAAAGTATTGGAGAAGTGAATCTCTTTATTTCAACTCATTATGAATTTTAAAAGTATCTCATAAGAGTCATACAACCTGTAACCTAACACGCATATCTATCAAACGTACCTCATTTATATTCGTTAAATTGAAAAAATGACACCTGGACACGGGAATAAAGCCTTAGAAAGTTCCTGGGTTCAATTCCCGTGTTCGGGTGTCATTTTTCAATATAAACAATATGATATTTAGATAGGGCTATAACCACAATTAACTAATATAATAGCTTTGTTATTTAATCCACAACTCATTTAGCTTGACAAGTTTTTTGGGTATCCCAAACTTAACTAAAATTTCATAAAATATTATTTACATGTTGTTTAATTTATTCGCCAAATTCAAGGACATGAGTTTTTTTTAAGTTGGGGAGGGGAAGGGTTGAGGAGGAAGGAGGAGGTAAAGATTCTACCTGATGTGGCTAGTGAGGCAGTTCACCAACAGGTGGTTGCAAGAATTTAAATAGAACAATTATTGATTCCCTCTTGATGTAATTTAATTTTGTTTTATTATATTTATGGTTGGGGATACTAATTGTATAGGAATTCTTTAAACTACTAGCTTAAGCATTGATCAGGAACACAAACCCATATAATTAAAAACAATTGTGGAAAAAAGGACTAAAGAGATGGGTTCAACCCCCAAACGCTCCCGCCCTTCCCCTCGCTTCCCAATTTATGGTGCGACCCTGACCTATTTATTTCTATATTTTCTCCTTGCGACTGCAATCAACATATTAAAGACCAGATAAACGGCTAGCTCTTTATCTAAACGAACCAGTTCTATAATTTTCTAATCATCCGTGTTTTAAAGATCAGAAAACTATATTGCTCGTAAAACTACGGATTGTAGGTCATTAAAAACAACACTAAAGGAGAGATAAAATACACTGTAACCACTGAAATACCATTCACCACACGTCACCATTCCAACACGACACAATGGTGCCAGAGAAGATGTACTTGGATTTTCTTAAGAACAAACATTTGGAGAACCTTATAAAAATAGTGAGATATATTTTTGAGACCGTAATTTATAATATTCCACTATAACATTATTATTGATAAAATCTAACGAAAGGGAAAGTTTCAGATCGCATGATTTGAAGTATGACTATGTTAAAGAATATTTAGTAACTTTTATAACTTTAGAAAATTTGGATATGTAGTGGTAACTTTAAAATGTCATTTCCGACAGTGATAACTAGTAACTTACCCGCTTCGGTGGCCACGTGTTCTAACGCGCTACTCTCGTGTTAGACTAGACTGCTGAATACGAGGAGATCGGGGTACTATCACAGTCGGGTCCACTGAGGGTGGTTTTCCACTCTCCCGCCATGCAATTTTAGGTGTAATTCCTATAAATAAAATCCTCCTTAATCCCTAACATATTAGTGCAATTAATACATAGGCGTATAGCCCGAACGGGTAGTAAAACGCGATGCTAAAAAAGTTAAGTGTTTTACTTTTTCATTAAAAGATAAAATGTTGTAACTGTAAAAAATTATTACCTTGATATTATTATAATCTATACGTTTATTTGAAAATGTTGTATGTGTGTCTATTTGATACATCATCATATTTCACCAAAATATCAATTTTTCGGCCATGCCGGGAATCGAGCGAGGTGACTTTAGCTGAGTAGGAATACCCGTTACTGACCGAGATAAAATGTAGGACCATTCAATGCTGGTGTGACTGAAACAGAAAAATAATATTACTTCCTCCTTTCAGGTAATTTAATTGTTCTGTACCCTCAATTTTTTTTCTTTCTAGTGAACCTTGGAGAGAGAAGAAGATATTGTGACCATCAAAGAAATTAAAATCATAATTTTGATGGATGTCAACGTTACATGACACGTGGTTTTCAGAATCAAGAGTAGGGCCTAGTTTACTTAAGGGCAAAAGGAGAGAAAAAGTTATTTTCTCAAACTCGGCTAGAAACGATTTTTATTAAAATGCCTACAAAGGCACTGTTTAATATTACAAACAAAATGGTGATTCTCGTTTTCTTGTGAACATTACTTATGGCCGAGGTACCTTACATTAGACGAAATTTCCAATTTGATCATAACTTTGAAATTATTTAAGATTTGAAAAATATCTTATTGGAAAAAAGTAGAACTGTTAAAAACCTGTTTTTAAATATATTTTTATAAAACAAATAAGTCTCTTAGTTATAGGTAAATTTATTTTTATTGAGGTCTTTTTAAATGTGAAATTAATTGTAACGCTGCTTAGAGTACAGAGATGTTCCTCTTTTTTTAAATATTTCTGTAACAGTGTATATTATTTAATTTATGCTCTTTGACAGAAGGTGATGGTGGCTCTTTTTTTTTCATTACGTTTGTGCAACAATGTGCTGTATATCATTTTGTTTCACGTATATTACGAGTTTTAAGTAAGTATTTCAATTTGTAGGCAAAAGAACCTGAAATTTTATGCGTCGCACCTCACAATTTATTTTTTAAATTAAATACAATTTTAACTTGAACTATTTAATTCGCTCACTTCACAAATTGACTATTTAACTCTCTCTTTAAAAGTGTTAACTTTGGTTGCCAAATATCATTGACCTAAAAGTGTTTTCTGGAAAAAAAAATTTACATTCTCTGAAACACTTTTTTTTCTGTGGACTTTGGGACATGCGCCGCTTAAATTATTAATATTTCAGATCCCAAATTAATTTTAACATATGCTTCTAGTGGTGTCATTAATGTGAAACAGAGTGTACCCACTGAGCCCCAATAAGAATATCAAGAATCAGCTCAATCAACATGATCATGCAACTTACTGGAAGAGGTAAAAAAGGGGGGGTGAGAGGGATATTGCCCCCATGCCGCGCTACGTTTAAATACCGCGTAAGTGGCGTACACGGTGCTTCTGAGAAACTGGGCATCATCCAGTAAGGAAGATTGTGTAATGGCCACTTCAGTCTTATGAAACATGTGTGATGAGATATTAGTATTAAAAATTCATGATAAATAGCACCGACTGTATGCCAAGGTCGTTAAGAGACTACCATAAACTCTTTAAGAGCAGTAGTTTTCATTTGTATAATGTGTATGTGGTTTTTTTTTTGTCGAATACAAAGCTGTGGACATGAAAAGTAGAAAGTAAAAGGGATACGTTTTATTCTAGGCAAAAAAAAATTTACAATAAGAGTTATTAATAACATAAAACCTCTTACTCATTGTAAAAAATTGTCTCTAAATGTGGGGAATGCCAGGCCTCCACCGTGGTTCGGATTCCACGTTAAACTGTAGGTCCTCCATTTCATCTCACAATCACCCTACCATTACACATTAGCGTAAGTGCGTATAACCCGAACGGGTAGTAAGACGCGGTGCTAATAATAATAATAATAATGTATCTAAATGTATTAATTCTCACGTTTATATTAGGGCTGGGCCGATGCCGATAACCGATCCGATTTAAAGGTCAATATTGGCACAATCGGCCGAGGATAGTCGGTTTTTTAATCATGCAGATATTTTGCGTCGATAGTTCAAAATCTATAGATGTATCTTAAATTTTCAAGTCATGAAAATATAATTCATAGTTCAAACATAAATATTTAAATACAGTCTCTTGCATGTAAGCACAAATTATTTAACCCTCCGTTAGATATTTTATTGTATAGTAAACAGCAAAACCAACATTCCACACAAAATAAACCATCCAATTTTATTTACCTTTAGGTTTATTTCAAATTATGAAATAATTGATAAATATACTAGAGATAAGGATTTCCGAAAGTAGCAAAGCTAAACACTATTCAAAAACAATATTAGGTGGGCCAGTATGAGTTTATTTGTTGTGGATGTATAAAAAATAAAAAAATACATCATATTAGTATGCGTGCCGTCGGCTGCATGTCGATTACTGAGCGCTCCAAGATCCTCTCGATCGACTAAACGCTCCCCAAGATCAGTTCTTAGAGCGCTTTCAAGCGTAATATTGACGCACCAGTTTACCACCGTTGTAAATGGGATAGTTATTTTTTCATTTAACTGAGAGTCAATATATTGATCATTTAAAAAAACTAAATCAGTATCTGTTATCGGCAATATCGGCAATATCTGCAAAAAGGCTCATCGGCCCAGCCCTAGTTTATATATCTTTTATTCATAGACAAATGTATTTTTTATGAAATCTGAACCATTTTAAGTCATGCCACCCTATGGTTTATAAAGGCCAGTATGGTCTATACTAGCGATCACTCATGTCAGGACATTTAACCTATACTACGGGGGACTAAGAATATATCGTAGTGAGTTGGGACCACTAACATCCACTCAAACCGGGATTTGAACCAGAGTCTATCCTTATTACCCACCTCGGTGGTGTAGTTAGCTATCGCGCTGGTTTCGTGTTGAGTTAGACTGCTGAAGACGGGGAGATAAAGGTTCGAATCTCAGTCGAGTGAACTGGGGGTGGTTTTTCCTAAATGGTTTTACACTATCCCCCCACAAAAAATGTGGGTTCACTTCCTCTAAATTCAACCTTCCTAATTCCTAACCGATTAGCGTGATTAGTACTTAAGCGTATAACCCAAATGGTAGTATGAGGCAGTGCTATAATTTAATTTAATTTTAATTTTTATCTTTATTTATTTTTTATCGCCACGACTTACTACCTATTCAGGTTACAAGTATAAATTATGATTACACTAATATTCTAGGGATGAGGAAGGAAGCATTAACGAGGTACTCTACGCGCATTTGTGTAGAAGGAGAGTGGGGAACCATTCAGGAAAAGCCACCCACAACCGGGATTCTAGGTCCAATCTCCCCTTCTTTAACAGGTTGGTCTAACAAGAGAGTGATGCCTTGGACCACCCGGTGATTGAAGTAGCTCAAAGTATATCTTGGAGTGTCGGATAGCCCCGGATAATCAAAGATACCGAGGACTGGTGTTATTCGTACTGTATGTTTGAAAACATCATTCGAAAGTTTCTATTTGGCTTCATAAGATTTTAAACATAAAAATAAGCTCATTCCACTATATTCAGTTTGGATTTAAAAACTTTTAAACAAATTTTAAATAAAATTTTAAGGTTTTGATTTTATTTTGACAAGGATAGTGCATAAATTATTACGTTGAACTAGAATGTATTAAAAATAAAAGACATCAACGTAAGTAAAAACAAATTGTCATAACTCTCTACCCATGGATGTCGTTACCAAAAGGGGAAAAAAAGGGGGGGGGCACACGTACCCCCCATAGTCTGATCAAGTGAGAGACTCTTAGCATCGCAAAATAAACAGCGAGTTGCTTTTATTCAGAAAATTCACGCGTAGATGATTAAGATTACATTTTTCCTTATAAAACTAAATCTGTTATATAATTTTATTCATTTGGTACGAAATAGTTCTTACGCCCTTATTTAAAGTGGAAATGGGTTCGTTGTGCCTACCCCACCCCACCCAATAAATAAGGGCTGTCTATACCGATTTAATAGTGACCAAAGGTACGTTATATTTCTTATAGCCTCTCCTGGCAATATGCTACATTTATCCGCCTACGCATACAATAAAGCACATAAAAAAACTTTAATCATTTTGTTATGCTCCATTACGTACATTATAAACTCTATCTCTTCTAATATGGGCGTTTAGATAATTAATTTTGCGCCTTCAAATTTGAGGTAAAATTTTCTTTGAATAACCAAGCTTGCCGTCAAAGTAATATTTCTACTCAAAAACCCGTAAACATAACACAATAATTTTAAACAGATTATAAACACATCATAACAGATTTTGAACACGTTATTATAAAAATCACCCATAAATATATTTTTTTTCACCAATCTAGACCATCATCAAACACGATGATGCATGACCAAACGTTTGTAACGCACTTAAAATATATATGTTTATATGTATACATATATATTACAGTGAGAAGCTTACTGAAACTTAAACTAGACTAATTTGAAGAAAACGTTCTTCCAACAGCTTTTCTGTAGTTATAAATGATTACAGTGTATTATAAACTAAATTGCATCACGTCTGACATTTCACTGAAATACACCATAATGTTTTGTTTTCGTGTGTGAACCCTGAATCATTATTAAGCTTCGCGCATGCGTACTTATCTTTATAGTAAAAAATAGCCTTACGATAAGGATCTGAAACGTAATGAAGGTTTGATTATTAAATGATTTGAGACGTAATTTAATTAGCTATCTAGTTGTTGGTTGGGGGATTAAGGGGGAGTATTTTATTTTCCGCCAAATTAATGATTTGTTATTATTTCTAAAATTACTTATTTTATAATGTATTAAATAAGTATTTATACAGCTTATTATTATTTGCAAGACACCCACGTTTCATGTTTGGTCTCAGAGGAGAATATGATTTGTTGTAATTATATAATATATATTCCGCTAGATCACCAACACATTTTTCCTAGCAATTTATACATATTATACATACATATTTATTATTAGTGTTAAATTATAGTAGTGGTAATAGCTATAAAATAATTTGACTAACTAGTGGGATTGAGAGCCCCGAATCCTCAAATTCTCCGAGACCTTAATGATATTCGAGAGTTTAAGAAAGTATTGTATTCGAGGATAAAAGTTTTTTTTTCAAAGCTTTGAATTAGAATTTGTTTTAGAGCGCTAATGCGGTTAATTGGTGGCTCAATCCCCAACATGATTATAGAAAAAATCTTATAACTAGAACCCAGACCACTAATTTAAAACACTTAACTGAATGTATGAATGTTATAATGAATGTAATTTAGCGAATTATGTTAACATTTATATACTATTTATTGTATATATTCTTTCATCCTATATCCTCTTATGTCCATGATTTCTTACAAGATTCAAGATTCGAAGGTAAAATGAAAAATTGGATTCGTAAAATATTGGATTCAGCCCATCTCAACTATCTAGCTTAAAGTGATATGATAAAAAGTATTAATCACAAGTAAATGCACCATTATTTGACCCCAAAAATAATAAAAATCGTTAATTTGAAAAGAATTCACATAATCGAGGATAGAAGTCCGCTCTACCAATTAAAAGCCCATGCCAAGAATAATCAACTATTTGACTGATAGCACTTTATGAACATCACATATGAAATATGGTGAACCGGATATATTTAACACACCGTCTCTTTTTCAGGACGAATAAGGCTAAAATAAAATGCATAGAAGATAAAATGAAAACGTGAGCATAGAATTAAAGGGAAGGTGAAATAGAGATATTTATATTAAATTATGACTTACACAGTTAAGTAATCATTCAATGAAACAAATAAAGAGGATAGCGTCAATAATCATACTGAAATCACAGTAAAATTTATTTTGCTTTTTCTGCCATCTTACTTAGAACTAAAACAATGGTTTAATTGAGCGCAGAAAGTTGTTATATGCAAAATAGCTTAGCTTCTTTCAAAATTATAATATTAAAAATAATCTTATATCCAAACAATATAGAGAATACTAGTTTTTTACCTTGGCCGCCATGCTGTGGCCATGAATATAATCAGTCGACCTCACTTTTATGACACTATGGCATCTCTCTAGCTTCTCTTCTTCTTGATTGTTAGAATAAAAAGATAAATGAAATAATATCAGTGTTCATGAGGGACGTTCTAGTGCAGCATTTTGCAGTGAGGGATTACAAGGCAAGATGGCCGAAACTCTAGATTGGCTACAAGTTATTGCAGAAAGGGATTTTAAGCAAAATTAACGTAATTCTATTAAAATGACTACAAGTTGTTGCAGAGGGATTGTTAAAAAAAAGTCCGTATTTATTTTACGTTGGCTACAGGATGTTGCGGCGATGACTATCATGCAAAAATTTCCGTAATTTTATTACATTGGTTACAAGTTATTGCATCAAGGAATCACTTGAAAAATGGCCGTAATGTTATATATGTTCGAGTAAAACACACTAACTTGAGGTAATTAACGGCGTAATGTAATTAGGAGGCCTATATGAGTCTTGGAATCTCGATTTTATGTACCATTGGTCAGCTAGGCGTAGCATGGGTTTACCAGAGCCCCGTTATCCACCATGCTTCAGGGTTCTAAAATGAAATTATATTGTAAAAAATAGAAAATAGACAAGATGAAAATTAAATTGAACGTCTGGCACAGGAATACAGAAGAAAGATAATATCAGTAAAATGAGTGATTTGGGAATATTAAAAAAAAGTGTTGGGATGAGTTTACTACCAATATAGAGGAATACCGTCAAGGAAATCTGAAGTTTCTGTACAAAGTGTCAAATAATAGAAGCAATGAACATTGGAAAACGGGTGACCTGGTGGTCTAGGGGTGAGGTGTCGGACTTCTATGCTGGCGGCCGGGGTTCAATCCTCGGTCCCGGCAAAGATTTATCTGATTCCCAAACCCTTCCTTCACCTCTGACAAGACATCTTGTGAATGTGAGGAATGTCAGGCCTCCACCGTGGTTCGGATTCCACGTAAAACTGTAGGTCCTTCATTTCATCTCACAATCACCCTACCATTACACATTAGCGTAAGTGCGTACAACCCGAACGGGTAGTAAGACGTGGTGCTGCTGCTAATAATAATAATAATAATAATAATAACATTGGAAACATCCTCGCACTGGAAACATGATGGAAATTAGGTGAGGTAAGATGAAGGAATCAAGGAAGAAATGTAGATGTCAATAACACCAGTGATGATGACTGCAGAATAAGTGCAAGCCGTGACATACAACATCCTATAACATAGCTGGAAGTGGAGGTAGAACTGAAAAAAAAATAGAAATAGAAAGAAAGTCATCAGAGTTTGACAAACTAAATACAGATAAGATAAAGACAGCTGTAATACCAAGTTTAAACAGGCTGTAGAGAGTAATGCCAGTCATCTGGAAAGAAAATGGAATTCCAGAAGACTGGACAAAAGAAGTTAGCATCCCATTGTTTATAAAGGGAAACAAGACCAAATGTGTAAACTCCAAAGGCATCACGCTACTGTCACAAACTTAAATCTGCTGAAAAATATAATAAATAAGATACTTAGAAATATGGTAGAGTCACTATTAGAAGAAGAGCAGTATGGATTCAGGAAAGGAAAGACCGAAGTTCTATAGACCTCATATTTGGAGAAATAATGTTAATTGATATGTCCTGGGAACGTGGGGCGATGATATTTATGGACATTGTAGAGGCCTATGATATTGTTCTGAGGAAGAATATATGGGAATGTATGAGTGTGTAAAACGTCCTGATTCACAAAGGGAATATGTTATACCAGAAATGGAACAGCTATGTCCATATAAGATAAAGAATATTGGTTTGAAACAAAGATAGGGGTACAACAAGGAAGTGCCTTATTATCACTCTTGTTCATCATAATAATGGACCTGATCATAAACTGTATCAAATAATCTGACAGTGCAACTCACACAATGGTATTTACAGATTAAGTTCTGATACAAAGAGAAACTGATGTGTAAGTACATGAGAAACTGAATGCTTGGAATGATCAGTTCGCATAATTTGAGTTAGAGATCAATAAAACTAAGACAGTGTAAATAATGGTCAACATAAAAGTAATAAGTTCAAACAACATTCTGGAGGAAAATAGAATAGAATCAGTTTCCAACTTCAAATACCTTAGAGGCATAATTTTATAGGATAACCCGGCTAAACAGGAAATATTAGTTTGAACACACACAGAGTAGTGAGAAACCTACTATGGGATAGTATAATATCCTAGAAAGCCAAATCAACTGTGCTCCACATACATTTTGCTCCACTTTTTATGGAAGCGCCTTACTAGCCAAGGAAAACTGCAAAATCCAAGCTGTGGAAATGAAATACATCAAAACTATGATACAGAAGATCAGGAAAATCAAGATCAGAAATGAAGTAAATAGGAAAGAAACTACAGCTACCAGTTGCTGAGGTGGTAGGAAAGTACCGATTTCAGTGCGGTGGGCACGGAAGGCCAATGAAATGACGACTGAAAAATGTGAGATCAGAGGTGGAATAAAGAGGATTTAGGCTGGAAGTCGTTGAGGAACAAAAATTTCAGGACAGAAAGAAGTGATGAGCACGTGTGTAATAAATGTGTTGAGGAAGGGATTATAATATTAAAAACGAGTTCCCTGACACTTGCATGTAGGAAAAAATGTGTGAGCCACCCACATTAATTGGAATCTAAACTCACAGACTCTCTGAGTTGGAGTCAAGCACACTATTCCTTCATCCAGTGGATGGACTATAACTTTCTAAATGACTTTCGATATGGACGGCTATGGAGAATCAATTACAGGTAGACAAATAAATTAGCATTAATGTGCTAATTGAACTGAACGCTCCAATTATAGTACATGAAACGGTTGCAACTTTCTAAATGTATCGTATTTGTAAGTTTATACTTTTAAAGAAATTAAGGTCAGTATTTTTGCAGTTTTTATAAACAAATTATCTATTTCCCTCCAGAGACCATGGGATCAACTATGCGGGTCACAAATCAGTATTATTTTAAATAATAAATATATATATATGTATTAAAAAATTCACGAAGCTTACGATTAATGTGGACGAGGCTTAACCCTTCATTTATTTGTTGTTGTTTTTTCCACCTTGATGAGATCCCTGACATAAAGAGGTCCTACTATATATATATCTCGTGATATTGCAGCCGAGCTCAAGATGGAAACGAAGTGGAGTTTCTCACACCTGTGAAAGGTTGTGTGTGTGTGTGTCCGCCCCGGTATCTTTGTGTGTGAGTATTGACAGCACCGCCCTAAAGGTGTGATGGCCAAACATTAAAACCACATTACCTGCTCAAGTGGCCTGCGCTTAGAACAACGCCGGTATGCTCTGTGGGAAGAAAAGAAGTTGCCTAACTAGTACTTGTCACTACCGCGCGCTTGATCACAAACTGGTTTTTGACATGTTTTTTTATACAGGTGAAGACTATCATTGTGGCGTGTGAAGTATTTCCTTTTACCACAATTATGATTAATTGAGGGTGAATTGTCATTATGTGTATCTTATATAGTGTTTTGTTACCTAAACTGTAGTCACAGCTAGAATAAAGTGGCAAAGCCATGTCCATTTTTTTAACGTGTTTTTTTTAAATTTCAGTCATTTTAATATCCGTTCGGGATATAGGCATACATTAACTACGTTAATTAGATGAGGATAAAGACAGTAGAGTTGTATAAGAAATGTACCCATATTTGCGTGGAAGGAGAGGGTGGGAAACAATTTAGTTAAAAGCACCCCTCAGTACACTCAAGTGGTCTTCGAACCCTAAACTTACCGTCATTGGTAGTCCAGTCTTTTGTAAGAGCTACGTCTCAGACCAGGCGTGTCCATCTCGATTGATCACAAAGGCCACATTGAAAATTGAAAGTACTAAGAAGGCCACGTTTCAAAAAATGTAATACTGTCAATTGCTTAGGTAAAAATTATTTCAAATTAATAACTTTTAATTAAAAAGGAAAATAAAGATATAAACTTATAATACTCTTCTCTAATTTTTTTACATGAATTTTTGCGGTGGAGACTAAACTTTTTTTTTTAATATATAAATTTGATTATGTGTGAAAGGTTTGGAATCTGATGCAAGTAAATGTGATAAAGTTTAACACTTCCCTAATGGAGAATTTATATAAGTTTGATACAAAAAAATTGGGCCACATTGTATGTTTATTCATCATACTGTTCGCGGGGCCGCAATTTCACAAATTCGCCTTGATACCATTCGTCAACCGAATTAGGCTTTGCTCTGGTTGAAATTTAAAATTACTCTTGTATTTGGTTCTAACAGAAAATGAGGTATACATCCACGGCCTCAGCCTATACACTGCACATGTTTAAATGCCAGTATACACAGAAAGCTAAGCTAAGTTATGCCTTGCTACGCCACGCTTTTTTTTCAGATTGCTGGCCGGGCAATTTTTCCATCTCCCATCTTGAGCCATCTTACATTGCGCATGCTCATAACGCAACTTGGGCTTCGTGTTGAGCAGACGCAGTGCTGGTTTGGTGAAAATAGCTAAAGAATTGTTGAAATTTTGTTTTCAGTTTGTTTCACGTGTATTTAAGTAATATTCTGTTTAGGTTTTATATTTAATAAATATTTCTATATTAAAATGGAAGCGTTAATTGAACAAGTCAAACTCCCACCTTCTAAATTTTCCTCAACTTCCAAAAAAACTGCTAGCAGCACCATCATTTCTTCCTCAGTATTATAATCTGAACAAGACATTTTGGAGAACGCCATCATAGCTAAACTTCACTGGAGCAGACCAGAAAGAAACAACACTAAATTCGGGAGGGAAAAGAGGGATCATTGCTTAGTTTAGCTTAGCTTAGCTTAGCTTAGCAATGAGTGTGGAACAAAATTGACAAAGTCACAGCACAGCATAGCTTAGCTTAGCATTCTGTGTGTATCGACCTTAAACTGAACAATACGATGATAGAAATTGACCAGGCAATAGAATAATCGTGGTCATAACCAAGACGGTGTCAAATAGTTCAAGAAATGTAATAGTATGTTCCATTTATTTATTTTTTCATATAAAGAAAGTATATTTTAAACAATGATAATTCTTGACCTTTAGATCGTGATATACCCTGACATTTTTAAGGTAACACCGTACATTGAACTTGAACATTTTAACGTAGTTATTTGTATTATTTTTATTAACATTTATAATATCTATCAAAAGTGACAGCTGTAGATTATATGACTTGACATAGTAGTTTAAGTAGTTTTTGTAACTGTCAGATACGGTCCCACCCACCTGAATCCTAATATACTTTAACAAGTAAGAGTGCGACACCTTATCTCAGTCGGTATCGTGTTTTTCCGCTGGTCGAAAAATTTATCATTGATGGAAATGTGGGTTTCCCCTTTCACAGTGATGAGTCTGAGGCAGGGGGCTGGATGTTGTGTCTGTTCTAGGTTTAAGTTATTGTATAGGTATTGTGCTTATTTAATCAGTCTGTTCAGAAAATGCAGGATAAATACCTCAAATATATTTATGTATATATTTTAAATCATGTAAAAGAAATTTAAATTTGAAAACGTTATAGCCGGAATTTAAAAAAAGCTATGCATTATAAAAGCTTATGCATACATGCGATAGATTTTTAAAAAATGAATACCCAAAAATAGCTTGAGCCTTGAGAAATATATTACCAAACCTACGTATCACAATGCGATCCCTAAATAAATAAAGCATTATTCAGGATTGAGTTAGAAAAACATCTTAACGAAATAAATTTGTAATTTTTTTTATAATATATTACTCAAATCTCACATCCAAAATAATTTAAACATAAATTTGATATCTCCACAAGAAATCATTATATTTTAAACATTTGTTATCGAACTACTATTATAGATGTTTGTAAAAAAATGCTGAGCAGACGGAAGATTATGGCAGTAAAGGTTTGAGATAAGTTAGACAATTATAATCATCCACTTGGAGATTTCTTTTTATTGGAAGCAATACTTTATCCATGTGTCAACCCTCCCTACCAGGCCATAATCCGACACAAACGATTGCTACGCGACCCAAAGGTATTTTATTGGATAAAAAAACGCGTGGGCTGTTTTGTTAAACGAAATACTCCAGTAAGAAACGAATGGTCCAATATAACACCTACGCATGACCAAAGTCGTTCACTGACTAACTAGAATCTTTTTTTATCTCAATATTCATCTATCCTTTGCCAGATGCTGTATTGTTACGACACTCAAACCATCGACTATATTTTTATAAAAGCACTTTTTAAATTCAATCTCACCCGCTTTGGTGGCCGCGTGGTCTAACGCGCTACTCTCATAGTAGACTAGACTGCCGATAACGGGGAGATTGAGTTTCAAATTTATGTTTGTTGTATTGAGGGTAGTTTTACTAAATTAGTTTTCCACTCTTCCTACATGCAAATTCGGGTACACTTCCTATAAATAAAACATTCCTAATCACTAAATCTATTAGCGTAATTAGTACATAAGATCAAAACCCGAATGGGTAGTAATACGTGGTGCTAAAAAAATAATTCGATATTCCTTTTAGGATGTTTATTATTCTATAAATAAATTGGGCTCTAAAATAACGAATTTGAGATCCATTTTATTTTAAGTTTTTATGGCAATAAACATTTTTTGGTTAAAATAAATAAAAATTTTGTTTCAATATATATATTTGGTTTAATTTTCTATACACAGGGCCAGTTTGGTAGTCATATTGAGTCCGCCTCTAGTGCGGAACTATACTAAATACAAGATGACACCTACCAAGACCAGGATGGACAGGGCCAGTTTTTCATATGAAACTTGCCCATTCCAATCTGGTTTAGGTAGGTATCGCCTTGTATTTAGTACAGCGTCACACTTGAAGTGTACTACGTCTGACTAGGAGACTGGCCCATTCCATTTTGGTCTAGGTAGGTGTCGTCTTGTATTTATTACAGCACCACACTTGAAGTGTACTACGTCTGACTATGAGACTGGCCCATTCCATTCTGGTCTAGGTAGGTGTCGTCTTGTATTTATTACAGCACCACACTTGAAGTGTACTACGTCTGACTATGAGACTGGCCCATTCCATTCTGGTCTAGGTAGGTGTCGTCTTGTATTTATTACAGCACCACACTTGAAGTGTACTACGTCTGACTATGAGACTGGCCCATTCCATTCTGGTCTAGGTAGGTGTCGTCTTGTATTTATTACAGCACCACACTTGAGGTGTACTACGTCTGACTATGAGACTGGCCCATTCCATTCTGGTCTAGGTAGGTGTCGTCTTGTATTTAGTACAGCGCCGCACTTTAGGTGTACTCAGTTTGACCATGAAACTGTCCTAGAGTAATCTTTACAGTTTTTGAATATCTTTAATAGGTATTGTGTAATATAACCAGAACTGATATAACCGGCACTGGTTTTGAGAGTGAAGCGGTGCTCCGGCACGGCCAGTTATCAGTAACTTATACAATATAATTATCATTGAACTTAGACTTGTTTGTCTTTACATATAGATGCATGAAACTTGTATTTTCAATTAATAGTAATTTGAAACTAATTATATTGATCATAGATAAAATATATATATATATATATATATATATCCCTCTAAACCACAATGAAAGATGCGAGCAAGCCAACCCGGAGCTCAGTCGGCCACCATCGAGGGAACTAAGCTAGTTTAAGATCGAGAGCAAACGTTGCATCTTTTGCAAAGGCTTTATACCTGGGTGTGTGTTAATTTTTTTGCATCCTTCTCCCACCCCATCTCTCCCCTCCGAACGTCACAAGTAAAGAAATAGCTCTGGCACTGCTACATTTGGGACTACACTCCTAATGGGGGCCTATATCAGTAGGCCTAGTATTAATCTTATTTCAGGGATTGCCCTAAAAAAAAAGAGATTAATGGTTAACTTAGTATAGATTTACTATGCTTATGTAGTAATGGTGAAGAAGGCATAATATTAGAGGAAATGTACTCGTAGTGTATTCCAAGTACAAGTTGTCCACCTAGTCCAAGTGAGATAGCTATATGCTGTTTATTCAGTGTCCAAGCAATATATTTGTCCAAAGATAAGAGAAACAGGCAGTCTATTCAGTGTCCAATCAGTCCATCTTGCCCAAGTGGAAGAGCTAAAGGCAGTCTATTCAGTGTCCGAACAGTCCATCTTGTCCAAGTGGAAGAGCTAAAGGCAGTCTATTCAGTGTCCAGGCAATATATTTGTCCAAGGATAAGAGCAACAGGCAGTCTATACAGTGTCCAAGCAATCCATAGTTGCCAAGTGGAAGAGTTAAAGGCAGTCTATACAGTGTCCAAGCAGTATATTTGTCCAAGGAAAAGAGCAACAGGCAGTCTATTCAGTGTCCAAGCAATATATTTGTCCAAGGATAAGAGCAACAGGCAGTCTATTCAGTGTCCAAGCAAATATATTTGTCCAAGGATAAGAGCAACAGGCGGTCTATACAGTGTCCAAGCAGTCCATCTTGTCCAAGCGGAAGAGTTAAAGGCAGTCTATTCAGTGTCCGAACAGTCCATCTTGTCCAAGTGGAAGAGCTAAAGGCAGTCTATTCAGTGTCCAAGCAATATATTTGTCGAAGGATAAGAGCAACAAGCAATCTATACAGTGTCCAAGCAATATATTTGTCCAAGGATAAGAGCAACAGGCAGTCTATTCAGTGTCCAAGCAATATATTTGTCCAAGGATAAGAAGCAACAGGCAGTCTATTCAGTGTCCAAGCAGTCCATAGCGGCCAAGTGAAAGAGCTATTTTTGCTGCACTAATGGCAAATAAAGCGCATCGTATTATGGAGTCAAGGCCGAGTGTATGTTTGAACGTGAGAGGAGGAGAGAGATAGTCGGTAACGAAGGCCGTGTGATCCAAGCGATGAATCTTCGGAGTGGAAAAAAAAAGAATGGGGGGGAAGCAGAGGGTGGTGGTGGTGCACGATTTGAGTCAGGTGTCTAAACTCCCTTCACTCTTTCTCTCTTCATCATGGGTCGCTTCCCCAGCGCTCTGTCTTCGTTATAATCCTCTCCATCACATTAACCCATTAACCCATTACTTCTCCCCCATCTCACTCTTCGAGTCTCTCTATTCCAGCACTTCTTCCCTCCTCTATCTCTCTTCCTCTACATAATATTCATATTTCCGTCTCTCGAATCCATCCTGTGTCCGTGGTAATAGCATTATTACTGATGTTCATGGAGTAATAAACCTAAATATAAACTCGAGTTCCTGTGTTGAACTTACATTCTAATCTCCTGATTTGAAACCATTAAGATTACAAAACACCTTGCACTGAATATTTAATTTTTGCAATACATTTTAATTCATCACTCTGATAAACAAAACAAGAAACTAAGTTCTATTTTTAAAAGGTCTTTTTTTTATTACTCGGCGTGTCACAATATCGACACTTGTCACTTGAGGCTTCTTAGCTTGGATAAATTTCAAATCGCCCACACTTTGTTAATATTTTTTTGTGTGTGTATGAATATATATATATATATATATATATATATATATATATATCACGTCCTACACATCTTAGCCATCCAAATATTTACTTTAAAGGGGCAGAGATGAGGAATTCTAATCAAAATGTACCCAAGAGTGGGAAAACATTCTGATAGTAAAATAACTCAGTGCACCAAGCCGAGATTCGAATCCCAGCCTAACCATTACCGGTATACCAGGCCTGACGAGGTTTACGCCTTATCCCGCGTGCCCACCGGTACGATTTTGAAGCCTAATATATCTCAGACGTTACTTGAAAACAGAATTTATACATAGTTTTTTTTTTTAGCAGCGCGTCTTACTAACCGTTATTATTAGCCGCATATATACTCATTACGCTAGTGTGTTAGGGATGAGTAAGGTTGAATATACAGGAAGTGTACAGGCATTTGCGTGGAGGGAGAGTGGGAAACAAATTAGGATAAAACTCCCTAAGTACAATTTACCGGTATCCGAACACCAATATCTACGTCATCGACTGTCCAGTCTATCATGAGAGTGACGCCTTAGAAAATTCGACCACCAAAGCGGGTATAGCTTGTGTAAAATATAGAGAGTGTAATTATAACATAGCACTGTATTGCTACTGATGGTAAGATCGGGTTAAGAATCAATTTGCAACTTGAAATACTTGGGCAGCTTCATCTCTAAGGACAATACTGTTAAACAGGAACTACCCAATGGGACACACAAAGCATCCATCACACTTTTACAGTCAACTGATAAACCCTACTGTGGGATAACAAAATATCCCATAAAGAAAATTTAATTATGTTTCGTACTTATTTTGTTATGCCCCAAAAACGCATAAAGGTAATCGGGGATTGCGATATGAAAAAGGGGGAGGGGGGTGTTAAGGGGTAAGTTTAGTTAGAAGTGAGTCCAATAGAAAAGTAAAATAAAGTTCAACTTAAATTTATATTTTATAAATACTTATATTTAGTTGTTTTTTATAGCATCTAAATATTAAGGGAGGGGGGAGAGCCGTCCTTCCTAGCCCACCCAAATTTCACTTAGAATCTTATATATATAGGAAAAGCCATCTTCAGTATACCTGACCGGGATTCAAGCCTCACTCTCCCCGTCATTGGCAGTCCATTATTTATATTTATATATATATATATATATA
>CABFVX010000432.1:137828-147897 GCA_902151425.1 Timema shepardi
TATATATATATATATATATATATATATATATATATATATTCGCCCCATTCCACTTGGCTACTTGGCCCATGGTGTCACTCGAGTAATGGACTGCCAATGATGGGGAGAGTGGGACTCGAATCCCGGTCAGGTATACTGAAGATGGCTTTTCCTAAATGATTTTAAATTTTTCCCTTTACGTAAATGTGGGCACACTATCTCTAAACTAAACCTTTCTAAACCTTAAAGCAGTATGGTGATTAGTGCATTTGCTTATACAGGAACAGGTGGTAATACGCTGTTCTAAAAAAAAACTTCCCTGTGGGCACTAAAATCCATTACAATCGGAATTCGAACCAATCTTACTATAGTTTGTTCAGTCAACGTGTTAGACTTAATGTGGGAATCTAAGGAACAAGAGCTAAGGTCGGTGTTTTTGCAGTTTCTATAGCAAAACCATTTGTTGGCCAAAATAAATAAAATGTTTCTTAAGTAAGAAAATAGAGTTTAATTTTCTTCGCGTGATGTCTACGGTTGGTAAATATCTGTCATGGGTATAGCGGCATTAGATAAGAAACTTTTGTTTAAATTAAGATAAAAAGTTGTCATTAAATTCCACGACATCCTTGAGAGATATTCAAGAACTGGTGATGTCACCATGTGAAGAAAAATAAACTCTATATTTCAACTGGAGAATTATTTTATTTATTTTGGCCAAAAAAATAAGTGTTTTGATATTAAAACTGCACTAATAATACTCTCAACTTGCAATTCCTCCGCTCTCAACTTAATGATCTCATTGGTTGCTAAATATTTGGTTTTATCACTTTCCTCAACCTTTGAATACAAAACTTACGAAAACCTACTGCGGAATGTGGCTATCTTGTATATGGTTAATTTTATATTCTACCCTACTTGACAAAATACATATTTAAGTTTCATTTATGGACCTGTTCTGGTTATCCAGTTACAATATCCTACATTCAGAATCAAGACCTATTTAGTTATCAAAATTTCTATTCAACAAAATAAAATAATTTAAAAGATGATTTTGTTGATACATAAAAATAAAAACGTTTGACTTACTGCCTTGTGGCAGTCAAGTTCGGTAGGTAGCCGGTTATTTCTTTTCCTAATAATAAATTGTCGCATGTTTTAACACCATCGCTTGTATAGTCGGATAGAAATATTAGTGAGAAAATATACCTTAACAGGTCGCGGCAATAGTTCTCAGGATCGCATTGGTGGGGAATCAGATTATTGTTTTGTCAGTGATTGAGGTTCGAATCTGTGTTTTGTGTACCGAGGGCAGGTTTTTTATAAACGGTTTATTGCTGTATCTTCACTTTTGATGCTTGTACATATAATCTAAAGTCTGCCATCTTCAGCTATAACGCATTAATATGTTTCCTGTCATCTTGTCTTACTACCCATTTAGGCTACACACATATATACTAAATATGCTAGCGTGTTAAGAATGAGTAAGGTTAATTTAAGAGGCGTAGAAGGAAAATGGAAAACCATTTTGGAAAACCACCCTAAGGTCCTCACATGCCGGCATAGTATTGTATACGTATAAGTCATTCACGAGCTAAGTTTACCTAGATGACAGCTCGAAATGTTACCAGAAGTAATCCCTAATATATCACTACGCCAACAGCTGACATCTATCACTTTGGATGACTGTAATGAACAGATGTTAATATATTAATGTGATAGTTAACCACAGTAATTTAGGCCAATATTATTTATATATTTATTTGAGGTTGGACACAAAGTTTATTTATAGTTTTATTCCACTTAAAAAAATATTCACACCACTTTCACAAAAACTTCTAACGAACATAGCTTCAAAATGGCGTCTGACGAATCTAAACCGTAGATGATTGAACATAACGGTAAACAAGTTTTTTACAATGATGCAGACACGAAGTTGATGAAAATATTTTATTCAGTTAAATATTTTAAAATACGATAAAATAATCATAAAATCATTTATTGTATGTAAAAAAAATGGCAAGACTTTTCTCTTTTCCAAGTAAATACGATGCCCGTATTCAAAGGTATTGATGTGTGCACTATATTAAACATAATCAATAACGTTCTAAAACGAAAAATAAGTAATTTTAATTATGTTTAAAATATTGTTTCGACTTGAATAGAAATAAATTATTTAAAAAAATGAAATAGTATGAGAAAACTTAATTTTATGTTATTTTAAATTTAATATATAACAAGTAATTAAAGATTTTTACATTAATAACAAAACTGTGATCTTTTACAAGTGTTGGCAACCCAAAACCTAAACATGTGATTTTCGAACTGTCATCTAGGTAAAAACCTATCGTGAATGGTACCAGGACAGTAGCAGTATGATATCAGTATGGTACCAGGACAGTAGCAGTATGGTAGCAGTATGGTAGCAGCAGGGTATCGTATCGCCGCGACAGTCCCGCACACCGAGATCGTAGATACGACGTATGCTCCAAGAGCTTGTTTCCCCCATCACACCCTACAACTATTCTCCTTCGCTACCTGAGAGAAGCGCAGTTTAAAATAAGCTAGTGTATTTTTGTGGTTCTGTTAATTATAAAGAGTTATACCTTTTCCTCTTCCTCTGATGAGGACATTGGGGTAGCGGCTATGTTGCTGGAGCCAGAGAAAAATAATAGTATACATGAAATCAATAAGAAAAGAAAAGTGTTTGGAAAGATTTTACTCTTTCTTAGGTTTTGATCCACAACGGTAAAAAGTTTGTCGTGTACCTTAGTTAGAGGTTGGCACATTTTTTATTGAGGAATATAATGAGAAAAAAATAGAGGAGGATGAAAGTTGAATGCAGTGGGAGGCGGTGGCTGTTGAGGAACATCATGAAGAGGAAGCATAGGAGGCTGAAGGTTGAATACAGCGGGAGGCGGTGGCTGTTGAGGAACATTATGAGGAGGAAGCATAGGAGGCTTAAGATTTAATGCAGTGGGAGGCGGTGGCTGTTGAGGAATATCATGAAGAGGAATCATAGGAGGCTGAAGGTTGAATACAGTGGGAGGCGGTGGCTGTTGAGGAACATTATGAGGAGGAAGCATAGGAGGCTTAAGATTTAATGCAGTGGGAGGCGATGGCTGTTGAGGAGCATCATGAAGAGGAAGCATAGGAGGCTTAAGGTTTAATGCAGCGGGATGCGATGGCTGTTGAGGAACATTATGCACAGGTTGAGGAGGCATGTAAAGTTGATGGTGGGAAGCAAGAGGATACATTGAGGGAGTGGCTGAGGAACATTTTGATGAGGTAGAGGTATCATGAGTAGCTGATCGTTGGATGTATGGGGTTGCAATACTTGTTGAGGATAAAAGTGAAAATTTCCAGGGTAATAGCTGTACTCGCATTCTAATACTTTTCTCTCATACTGAGAGACCAAGATAAATATTTCAGTCTTATCAGATACTTTAAATTATTGGGGCACCTGTCGAAATGATTCTTCAATGGCTGAAAAAACTTACTGATGCGCGAGATAAGTGTTTTAAAGGGTGAAGTGGGAGATAGGTAGCGGCCGCCATGACAGTATCGTACGTGTCTTTCAGATTTCAAAGCGGAGTGGAAAACCACGCACCGTACGTATACGATACTATGCCGGTGTGCGAGGACCTTTGAAAATGTAAAACCATTTAGGAAAAACCACCCTAAGTTTACCCGACCAATATTCGAGACCCAATTTCTCCTTCACCCACAGTCCAGTCTATTGCGAGAGTGGCGTCCTAGACCTTTCAACCACCGAAGGGGGTTATTATTATTAATATAACTAAACAATAACGGGTAGCAAGATTAGATGCAAAAGTACACGTGTGATGTGTATTAGTTAGGCTACGCCAATTTTACAACCATCAAAAGAATATCTGAATTAGGTGCAAAAAGCTTTAAATAAATACTTATTTTCAAATTAGTTGTAAAATTAAAGTTTGAAGCTTGAATTGAAACCAGTACATATTGTAATTTAGTGCATCAAATCTATAACAATGCGTTATTTATAATCGTCATGGGATATTGGTATTTTCTAATGATTCAAGGCCTCATTTATAGCCTTAATCAATCAACTAAGGCGTTATAATTTTAGAGCAGAAATTCATAATTTACATAGACCAAATGGGCTTATAACGATACTGGGGAAGCTATCTGGTGGTAGGTGAACAAACAAGGGAGTAGGAAAATACAAATTACACTAAAATGTTTGTTGAGACCCCCTATTAAATTACATTATTCGATTCACAAAAATCCATTCTACGCTACTATATTAGTTTTATTTCCTTGGATGTGAATGTTTGGACTTTCTAGAGTGGGCAACTTCAACTTTAGGTCTATGATTCCAAGGCCTATATATGTAAATAAAATCAAGGAGCTTTTAACTATTTTTTTATTTATATTTCAATTTTCATTTATTTTATTTATTTTTACTTTCTCTCTCTATCTTACAGGTAGAGAAAGTATTGTGATCGTGAAAAAAAATCAAACTCAAGATTTTGATTAATCTTGACGTTTCATGACTCCCTGAATCCGAAAAAGTGGTTTTTGAATGTACGTCTGTCTGTCTGTACCTCCAACTAGAGCCTAAACTATTTTACCTATTGAGTTAAAACTTGATATCTAGGGTTTTCATAGGGTTGCCCCGAGGGTTTTATAGAATTGGATATCTAACCCTAAAATTAAGGGTAGTTTACTGAAGGGCAAAAAGAGAAAAAGTCGAATTTCTCAAAATCGGATCTAAAGATTTTGATTAAAGTTCATTTATAAACATTAATAAATATTCCAAACAAAATGGCTACTCTCAATATTTCTGCAAAATGGCTTTAAGGGCTCCGGTCTGATGCGTAAATTAACATTTTTTTATAATATCTCCGAAACTATTTGAGATATGAAATTACTTAGCATTACAAATATGTATATATATTTATAATACAAATATTTTATTCGAAACATATTTTTATAAAATCAATAACTTTCAATCTATACGCAATTATATATATATTTTTTTAACTTTTTTGAAATTAAAGTTTAAGTATTGCGACCGTAAAAAAATCTAACCGGAAATGTTGATGGATGTAGACGTCTCATGACCCCCGAACCCTAAAAAATAGTCTTTGCAATGCCGTCTGTCTGTTTGTCTATTAAAACTTAAGATTAAGAGTAGTTTTATAAGGAGCGAAACTAGAAAAAAATAGGTTTTCTCAAAATATGCTCCAACGATTTTGATTAAAATTCGTATCAAGGCGTTGATTAAGACTATAAATAAACTGGCTATTTTCATTTTCCCATGAAAATTATTTTCAGGGTACTTTACAGAGAGAGAGAGTCTGTGCGGTGCGCCGTACCATTTATTTTACTTCCTAAATAAGATGGGTATGTAATTCAACATTTGTAAAAAATTTAGTTTTTATTTTGCATGGATACATATTATTAAATTCCACACTTCTGAATTATTTTAATAATAATAATAATAATTAGCACCACGTCTTACTACCCGTACGGGTTATACGCTTTAAGTACTAATTACTCTAATGGATTAGGAATTGGGAAGGTTGAATTAAGAGGAAGTGAACCCGCATGTGCGTGGAGGGAGAGTGGAAAACCATTTAGGAAAAACCACCACCAGTTCACCCGACCGAGATTCGAACCTCGATCTCCCTGTCCTCAGCAGTCGAGCTCAACACGAATAGCGCGTTAGCCAACTACGCCACCGAGGCGGGTTTCTTTTAATAGAGATGTAACATTTTACATTACCTAAAAATAAAGTTTGTTCTTTTATGCATGCGTGTTGTCTTACGCAGGTGAAAATGCAACTTACTTGCACAAATCCTAGGGTTTTAAATAAATTCAAGCAAAAGTTATAATGTTTTGCGATTTGTTTTATGAATAAACAGCTCAAGGCCTTTTTTCTTTGAGATCTTAACCACTATTTTTATGACATCAGAACTCTGTCTCACTGTTCATACAAATGCGGAACGTATTGCAGAAGCAATTATAAATAATAAATAGACGATTGCGTGAGAGATTTTAATAGGCACACTTTAATAAAATAATAAAAACATGTTTGAAAGAGTTTTTAATAATTTTAATTGTTTATCTGTTATTCCTAAATGATCAAGGTTGTTGGACTACCGATGATTGGGATATTGGGGTTTGAATCCCGGTCGGATGTACTAAGGATAAATTGTGTCCACTCTCACTCCACATAAGCTCCTTCTAAATTCATTCTTCCTCATTTCATTTTTAACACATTAACGTAATTAGTAAATATGCGTATAAACCGAGCGGGTAGTAAGCCTAACACGTGGTTACAAAAAGAACATATCATTGGCGCCAAACGTTTGTATTATCAACAACTCAAATTTGATATAAGGTCTCGCATAATAAAGCTAGTCTATTTTTAAAATCGGTACGAGAATTGAACCAGACATTGGAACTAAACATCACAATAAGATTCCAAAAGTGGAATACAGCACCATTTGCACTTATCCGGGATTAGAATTGAACCCAGTACCGACCTCTTGGAGCCATACTGAGTACACATCTAATCAGGTGTGATAATGCTGGATCAAAACTTTGATCTAGTTGTACTGATTCGTTTCATGAGCGATGATGTCTAGTTTGTGTTTCATGTTTAATATGTTGCTCGAAAATACTATCACGCCTGAAATGAGGATATTTGATTAATGTCTTATTATATATTATATCCTCAACAAAATGTAATTATTATAGTTTTGCTTTGCTTCTTATTGTCCGTCGGCATATTTTACAGTAATGGGAGTGACCTGGTGGTCTAGGGGTGAGTGTCAAGACTTCTGTGTTGGGGGTCCGGGTTTCAATCCTCGGTCCTGGTACAGATTTATATGATTACCAAACCCTTCCTTCACCTCTGAAAAGACGTTTATTAATCACAACTTGTGAATTTGTGGAATGCCAGGTATCCACCGTGGTTCGGATCTCACTTTAAACTGTAGGTCTTCCATTTCATCTCAAAATAACCCTACCATTACACATTAGCGTAAGTGCGTATATAAAGCCCGAACGGGTAGTAAGACGCGGTGCTAATAATAATACAGTAATGGGGTAGTGACGAGTAAGATATAATTTAAAAGAAATGTACTCACACTCACTTAAATGGAGAGTGAGAAACCGTTTAGGGAACATCTCGTCCACCCCGTCTCCTGCAAGCTAGACAGACGAGGCTGACATCATAATCTGCGTGTACATCGATGCGAGTCGTACTAAGTAGATTTAGGCTACCCGTTTGTTTTACACAATTGGGCTAAGGAGAAATAAAATAGAGGTTATAAAAATCATATCCACATTTGCGTGGCGGGAGAGTGGGAAATATTTATTTTTAAAAAATACCTCAGTAAACCCAGCTTTAGTTCGAACTCCAATATTCCCGTGAACAGCAAGTCAGGCCAAACTAGATGGATACCTTAGCTTTTGTGCATTCCGGGGATTGTTATAGAAACTTAAATAATATGCATATCTGGTATCTTGAAGCTTAAAAGGTTAGACTAGTAATGCACAAGGTCACTGCTTAAGGAGAAGTTGGAGTTCAATTACTAACCAGGTGAACTTGGGATGGTTTGCCAAATGTAGCTTATGCCTATGGTTTGTCCATTCTATATTTATGCTAATGTAGCTGCACTACTTCTAAAGCTACCATCTTAATTCCTATTTATAAGATTGAGTATTTGATAACTTGTGTGTAAAAACTTTTTTTATATATATAAACTCAACTGGATTTTAAAACTAAAGTCACTCAGAGGTGATTAGTAATCAACTGATGAACCACGCCACAACTCTCTCTAATATAGACAAGGCCAGTAGATGACGTTAAAAGTATCAGTATAGGGACTGGGCTTTTAAAATAAAGGACGTGTAATTAATTAAGTTTGACCAAATAGGTGGATAGTCTGTGCGCTTGGATTTAGCTACCTCTTGCTAGAGGCGCAGTTTCATGGGAATATTAAGCTGCAAATGGACACAGTTCTTTGTATTCAATAGTTTATAATAATAATAGTAATAATTATCACTACCACCGAGTATTTCTTCTGTTCAGGTTATTCGCATGTATGATGATTATGATAAACAATCAAATGAAATAGAGATAAGGAAGGAAGCATTTTATATGTAATCTACCCGAATTTGCGTAGAAGGAGAGTGGAAAACCATTTAGGAAAAACCACCCTTACTAGGTCCTACCTGTATTTGAACCCCGATCTCCCCATCTTCAGCAGGCCAGTCGAACACGAGTATGACGCCTTAGACCAGGGTGGTCCAAAAAATGTTCATCCCAAAGGCCAAATCTGACTATCAGTTTGCTCCGTGGGCTAAAGATATATTTAATAATCCCAACAACTTAATATAGACCTAACTTAATATAGACCTACAGAAAGCTCCAAATAAAAATTATTTTCAATATCTATAGTAAATTGTTTTTTCTATTGAGTGATTTTTTTTTAAATTTTACCGCAAAAAAATAGCTTCTTACCCTCCCAAATATGTATAGTGAAATATACACGAACACACACAATTTTACAAAACAACTTAACTTTATAAATACATATTTTTTTTAGTCTAATAAATGTATATTATAATGCAATCATGACCTTTTTAAATAAATGTTAACATTTTAATTATAAGCTACGTCATATCTACCTCGTGGGCCGCCATTTCGACCACAGTGCCTTAGACCATTCGGCCACTGGATCGTATTATTCATTATTTACAAGTCAAAATATCGTCTCATACTGTTTTAGTTTTTAACTCTACATTTATTTGAATACATACAAATATAGTTATAAAACTAACTGTACTATACCATCAATCGAGAAAATCGGGGTTCGAATCCCAGTCAGGTGTATTGAAGACGATCTTTCTAAATGTCCCCCCTCCCCCCCAAAAAAATCCCTCCCCGCAAATACTGGCACTCTTACTTTATTTATTACCTTTCTCATCGCTTACACATTATTGTAATTAGTACATATGCACACAACCAATACGGGTAGTGATACGCGTTGAAAGAAGAACCTATACTAACCAATATTCGATAAAATTAATATTTCACGTCTTAGTAACATTCCAGGCTATTTGAACTTAACCGCACTAATGGGTTAAAGATCAGAGAGGAAGAATTAATAGTAAAATGCACCTGCGATTATGTTGAGAAAGTTGGAAACAACTGGGGGAGAAAAAAACTACCACCGATCTCTAAGTCACCTACAACCCACACTAGATAAGTCAGACGTTTAAGCGGCCTACAGACTACGTTAACGTGTCAACATATTAAAACACAACACACCAGCTTCGAATGGCCACACTGCTCCGATGTAGCTTATGTATTGTGTCGTTTGTACATGAAATTGTTGTCTGTTGACTTCTCGATTCTAATCAGAGCACACCATTTTGTCTAAGATTCGTTTAATACAATTTTCGAGTGGACAATACTAAAAAAGGATGAAAGAATATTAGCTGAGCTTGACGAAGAGGAGAAGTTTGTAGTCGATTAATTTGTTATTTGCACTGGAATACACGAGAGAGTGAATTCATCCCTTAAATGCCGATAGGAGTGAATTTGGTGAATTTCATACTTTATGACCTGAAATTTTGAAACATGAAAAGCGTTTCAAAATGTACACAAGGATGTCAATAGAGGAGTTTACTACTCTTCTGGACATGGTGAAAGCAAAACTAGCAAAAAATGCAACGCCCGTACATACTCATTTACAGCATCCTCATCCATTAATTTCAATATCTCACGAAATTCGGCTTAGATCGAAAATATTCAAGTGTTACGTTCTTATGCTTTAACACGTCTGATGAAAATCTGGACGGCCATATCTTAAGCTGATGCATGTTAACACATATTCCAAAGTCAGATAACACATGACATGTCGCAACACAACACATCACTGCAGTGTGAGAACTTCCATATAATTTAATGGAATGGATTTTTCACTAAACCGTCATAAAACGTGTTAACACGAAACGTCATCGCAGTCTGTATGCGCCTTTATTCCACGTGTTCATATGTGGGAGATTTTATATATATATATATATATAT
>CABFVX010000432.1:148761-195966 GCA_902151425.1 Timema shepardi
CCCCCTAGGGGGGGGGGGGCTATTTTATGCTGTTGCTTTATGACAACGTTTTCCGAATGTCCGTCGCTTTTGTGTCTTAAAATATGAGTGAGGAATGACCTTGAGCACAGGATCACTCCTAAGCAGCTCAGTGGTCAGTGGCATTGGCGTACTAAGCTAAGTATCCTGTGTTCAATTCCCGTTTCCAGGTGTCAATTCTCAGTTTGAATAATGATATTTATATGCAGCTATAACCGTAATTAACAACTATAAAAGCTTAGATATTTAATCCATATAGTATAGTGCAATTTTAAAACATTTTATTTCAATAAGACTGTACGTCAGACAAGTTAAACCTTTGAACTTTATCCGAAATCATCCTCTCACTATGAAACCATAAAGTGTAACTTTTTATTCTGGTGTCCTGATTTCCAAGTCATGTGAACTCAGGGGGGGAGTATAGAAAGAACGATGCCATTTGTTTAAACAGTCTACGGCAACATATTATCAAGACCTTTTGACAATGAGCCTACTCATCCTCGCCTTTATTTGCTGACTAATAAATTTGTTTGCAAGAAAGTTGTGAAATATCTGTAGATGGTTATAATAACCAGCTTTTCTTAAAATACGAGTCGTCCGGGCAACTCTTCTTCTTTTGAATGTGTCGTAAATAAAGAGAGAATTACACTTTTCTTGGGAAGAAGAGAAATAATAAAATCGCTTCTTCCAGCCATAAGTATATTTTAAAAGGTGGCAACGTCAAATTATAGAGAATTAAGGAATATCAAGGTTTTGTACTATGGAGTAAAAGTGCTCGAATACATTTACTCTTTTGAAATGTCGTGGGAAAATATAAGGAGGTTCCACTTTTCCATCAGAGAATGGACTTATGAAATTAACACTTAATTTACGATAGTATTTTTAGTATTACACACACATTTTTAGCATTAAACATGTGTTTACAAATATTAAATACAGCCATGAAGTTCCACCCTAAACTTAAAAATGACCTCCTAGATTTGTTATCGAATATCCCTTCCTTAGCCCAAAGTTTGGAGGCAAAGTTAAAAATATACCGTCAGTGATCTAAGATGGAACATAAGTACGGCCTCTCGGCCTATTTATAAGAGTTCAGAGCTATGCCACTCTAGTTTAGTTAAAATGTTGTCACTGTTGAGACTTTAAAATATATAGATTAACTTAGGTACCCAACCCTATTCGGTGGACGCGTGGTCTAAGGCGTTACTTTCGCAGCATACTGGACTACCGAAGACTGGAAGATCGAGGCTCGAATCTCGGTTGAATGTACTAAGGTTGTTTTTTACACAAAAAAAAATCCACTCTCCCTACACTCAAATGAGAGTACACTTTCTATACACTGTTTTTGTATAACCTTCCTCATCACTAAAACCACTAGTGTAATTAGTACATAAGCGTATAACACTAGGTATTCTAATGTCAAATTAGGACTAATGACCTTATAATGGAATCACGATAAAATTAAAGTGCACTTAATGTCTACGTGAAGTAATGAAGTCATCACGATGCACGTTGTAACGGCATTGCAGGGGAGAACTTTACGAACGTTACGTTACGTTACGTTACGTGAAACGTACCACCAATCATGTTGTGAGCAACGTCAACATGGTTTTATAGTACTTAATTTATTTTTTGGGGGTGAGATGTGTTTACTTCTGTATAACTCGTTTGTCCACGTCTCGCGAATACCAAAACAACGTGGTCTCGTCTTACACTCTATTTTTTAGCTCCAGTAAGCTTCCATTGTATTAATAATAATATTTATCACCACGTCTTACTACCCGTTCAGGTTATACGCTTTAAGTACTAATTACTCTAATGGATTAGGAATTGGGTAGGTTGAATTAGAGGAAGTGAGCCCGCATTTGCGTGGAGGGAGAGTGGAAAACCATTTAGGAAAAAAACCTAGTTCACCCGACCGAGATTCGAGCCTCGATCTCCCCGTCCTCAGCAGTCGAGCTCAACATGACAAGCGCGTTAGCCAACCACGCCACCGAGGCGGGTGCTTCCATTGTACTGTACAAACTTGGAGACTATTAACTCCTAAAATTGTGATTGGCCTCTTGATCTAATGGTCATCACCCTTGGCTACTAATTTTGAGGTCCTGGGTTCGATTTCAGGTGGAACCGTAAGTATTTCCCCCGAAAATGGAACTGTTCCTATGGAAACCATGGTCTTGTTAGTTAAGGTTAAGTTAGGTTTAATATTTCCACAGGCTCCACACCTTCGTAATCACCATCATCGCGTCATCTCATTGATGGTATCGTGTAGATAACCACCTATGGTGCACCCTGGGTAACGTAATGTCCCAACACAGTGGCTAAAAGTCTACACACACGGCGACTAAACTGGATACTGCATCTCTCACGGTCAAATATGCCATACGCTTTGAAGAAGAAAAAATCAAATTGATAAGTTATGTTAAATGAATCCTGATCACACACTAAGTGTTTTATGTAACATTGACTTTAAGTTGATTGTGACCCCAGTGTAAGATAAATGTATTATTGTATCCTTACGTTTTAATCAAAGAGAGTATAAATTCACATTATTAACCCATGCAAGAAGAACCACCAACAATTTGGTCACGTGCGTTATATTTTTAAATACATATTTGTGGTAATTAAATGTTAACAAATACTCACTTTTTACAATTATTTAGCATGAATTTAATTATTGCTCTATGTGATTAAATTTTTAATAATATCCTCATCATTTTATTAATCTTTTTCCCATCTTATTAATAGTTATTTATATCGGGATATGACCCAGAAACTCCAGGATGCGCTTTGGCTGGACTCACGATTTCGTAACGGAGGAAGTAAATCTATATAAGAAGTTCCCAAACATTTTATATAGAAAGAGCTCATGCACCAGAAAAAATACAAGCCTGAGTCTTAATACAGATTATTACAGTAATATTATGAACATTCAATAACGATAGTTAAATTTTCCAAACATAAAAAGTATTAATCAAACGGAAAAAACTCGCATGTTCTGGCTGCACCTTTGTAAATGTTCTTTATTCAGATTGGGAAAAAAAAAGCTTTTATATTTTATTATCATCGCATATTACAACCTGTTCTAGTTATAGGCCTGCGCATATGTGATAATTACTCTAATTGGATGTGGATGCTGAAGAAAGCATTATACAGGTAATCTACTCACATTTGCGTCAAAGAAACGCGGGAAAACATTTGATAAAAAAAAGCCACCCTCAGTAGACCAGACCGGGATTCAAACCCCTATCTACCCGTAATCAGTAGGATAGTCTAACACAAGAGTGACGCCTTAGACCATTCGATCACTGAAGTGGTTCATTCCCTATGACTTATGCTATTTTATACTGCGAAAAATTAAAAAAAACATCCACTTCAGAAGTGTTACTATCGTAGTAGACAAGGCTGCCAATGACGGGGAGATCGAGTTTCGAATCTCGGTCGGGTGTACTGAGGGTGGTTTTCCAAAATGTTCACTCTCACTCCGTGCAAACGCGTAATTAGTACATAAGCTTACAACTCGAATGGGTAGTAAGACGCAGCGCTGAGGGGAAAAAAATTCTAAAAGTGCCTCACGTAGACTGAGATAAATATGCTGGCGTATAGTTTAAAAAACGCCGATCTAGATCATTTATTGTATACTTTGTGTGTTTGTCAGTATGTTTGTACGAGTATGTGTGTGTGTATGTTTTGAGTGTGTGTTTGTGTGTGCGTGCGTGCGTGCGTGCGTGCAAGCACGTGTATGCATGTAAATTTGTGTGAAGATTGTAACAATAAAAAATTATAAGCAATTGAGCCATGCAGACAATTAAATTTGATATTTGAATTTGTTTAGTACTCTGCGACATATTACACTCTTATATCTAATTACGCTAATGGTATTAGGAATTAGAAAATTTATATTTAGATGAAGTGAACCAACGTTTGCGTGGAGGAAGAGTAGAAAACAATTTTGGAAAAATCACCCTCATTATACTCGGCTGAGATTCGAACATAGATCTATCCATCACCGACAATCTAGTTTACTGCGAGAGATGGTGACCTGGTGGTCTAGGGGTAAGGTGTCAGATTTCTGTGCTGGCGGCCGGGGTTCAATCCTCGGTACTCGCAAAGATTTATCTGATTACCAAACCCTTCCTTCACCTCTGACAAGACATCTTGTGAATGTGAGGAATGCCAGGTCTCCACCGTGGTTCGGATTCCACGTTAAACTGTAGGTCCTCCATTTCATCTCACAATCACCCTACCATTGCACATTAGCGTAAGTGCATATAACCCGAACGGGTAGTAAGCGTTGTACTAATAATAATAATACTGCGAGAGTAGCGCCTCAGACCATGTGGCCACCGAAGCAACTGATATGAGTATCGCATCACTAATAGGAATATGGATCAATTAAACTGCGATAGAGCATTAATACATGTATTTAAAATGACGTAATGATGTAAAATACGACGCATCTAAGAGATATAAAAAGTAGAGCGCATTGAAACTAGCAGCAATTTAAATACTAAAGATCAGCGACGAGATATGGTGACCTTTTAAACTATTTAATAATAATTTTAAAACACTTTTTTTTTACATTTTACTTACGTAATAAAAATAATAACTAATGTTACGACCGTTCCTCCATGTGTTTTTGTGGCTCATAACTTGTAAACAAATTGATGGGCAACGACCCCATTTTGAGCACTATGATGTGGTACACACACACACACACACACACACACCGGGGAATTTTAAGGTTTGGCTCCTAGCCTACCTTCAGCACAACCTTTAGGGAACAAATGCATCTATTTAACAAATAAGCTAATCACAACTTGTGAATGTGTGGAATGCCAGCTTTCCACCGTGGTTCGGATTCCACGTTAAACTGTAGGTCCTCCACTTAGTCTCACAAATCATCGTACCATTACACATTAGCATAAGTGTGTATAACCGGAACGGGTAGTAAGACGCGGTGCTAATAATAATAATAATAATAATATTAATAATGATAACAAACGATTCTCGGGAAAGTTTGGCAATTTGAAAGTAAAATAAATATTTTAATTGTGTTAATAAAAGAAAAACTACCACTTTGTTGGTCGCATGGTTTGGGAACTCCTGATATAAATTTTCTTCCCTAACAATATACTAAATTACCGATGACGAGGAAATCAGAGTTCGATCCCAGTTGGGTGTATTGAGTATGGTTTTCCCTAAGTGGTTTCCCATTTTCTCTTCACTCAAATGCGGGTATATTTCTTGTAAATTCAACCTTCCTTATATATAACACATTAGTGTAATTAATACATAGGCATACAACCATAACGGGTTGTAAGACACTGTATACATAGAATAAATGGAGTGAGTTGAGCTGAAACGTTCGAAGGATTTTTAAATTGCCCTCTTTTATACTCTCCCTCCACGCAATTGCAGGTACATATCTTAAAAAATATATAACCTTCCTAATCCCTAAAACCATCATCGTAATTAGTACATAAGCGTATAACCCAAACGGGTAGTAAGACACGGTTCTAAAAAAATACCTTAGAGAAAGCGCAAAGATATTTCTTTGTGGCCAACATTGATTACGTTTTACTATAATATTATGTGTGTTATTTTATCGGTATTGATAATAAGTTATTCATCAAAAATGAAAGCTGCAAATAACATGACTTGGTGTATAGATATATTAAAATAGTTTTAGTAACTTTAGTAACTAATAAATTGTGTTCTTCTTACCAAAATCATTCTATAGCTATTGTTAGTCGAAGATCAGGGGGAATTCCCTTATCTTAACTATATAAATAAGTTTCTTCTAAGTATTGCCAAATTTGTTTGACACACTTATAATAAACGAGCTTTAGCAATAAATTTAAACTGCCATATTGATCTTCTGACCCCTTATTCTGGATCAATATTTCTTTCTGTTACAGTTCGCTTTCCAGTTATTCGTGTCTACGTTTTTGCGTATAATCTATCTTGATACTCATCTTCTACACACACGTCCTCAGGAAGGTTTCCGTAAACGCACAACCGGTTTTTAATTATTTTTTTCAATAGTAAACTTTTTTTTTACTTGTCCCTCCTGTTCCATAAACATCAGTAGTAAAAGCCTTGTCAGGAGTTTCTAGAGTTATCCAGCCAGGTATAGCTTCCGCTTCGCTATAGAACATACTTTTTAAAAGACTCCCTGATAACTATCCTGAGTTGTCAAAATTGTTTTTTTTTATTCTGATTTACTCGCATTGCTTCTTAATAAAAAATGTTGCGTGCTTACGGGTCTGGATTTAAAAAAAAAAGACCCACCACTCTATATAATAGAACTACAAACCTGATTAGTAACTATTTCATACATACGATACATTTTATTTGATAAATCGAGTTTGTTTATTTATTTATTAGGATGACAAAACCGGACAGCAACTGAAATTTAAATTTGAATAAAATCTCTAAAACTGAAAGGGCTTAAACGAGCAATTATTATAATTATAGCTTAAGGATACAAGACTAAGTACCTCTGTGAATTTGTATGTTGTTAGGAAGTATTTAAATACAATACAAACAATTCTAGTTCTAGAACCTGAAATGGTCTGATAAATGATCAAGCTAAGTTATTTCCATTGTTTAGATTCAAATATATTAAATGATAAAAATAACTACGTTAATTGGAATGTTTTAGAATTTTGTCATAGTCAAATTTTGTAAAATATTAACAACATAACAAATTGAACTCAAGTTGAATTCACAAATCTTAAATATTTTAGTGTAATGAAAATATACGAATTTAAATATCAAAGATAAGCAGGTAATTTGTAAGACAAGACTGGAGATGTCAAAATAAAAATATTGTTTCTCATTAGCATAATATTAAAATAGAAACAAAGCAATTATTTTTTTTCCACTATTACCATCAGGATATATATATATATATATATATATATATATATCCTGAGATATTTTACTCATATATATATATATATATATGAGTAAAATATCTCAGAACCAGGTATGTGGTATCATAAACGTTAAATTTTCTTCTTAACTAAGTAAATTAGAGTTCGAATATGATTTTATCCCCATATGTAAATTATGAAGGCAAATTCAAAAACGTAACATAAAAAGAAGAATTACTTAACTTAATTGCAATCTGAGACAATGCATCCAAACATAACACAAATAATAATTATGAACATAAAAAACTTGATGTACATATGAAAAATTATGAAAAAAAACGTTCTCTTATCTTTTAGGTTAGTAGGCAATATAAATTAGATTATTGGTTATGTTCATAATTGTAGCAAAGAGTAAAATAATATAAATTCAATTTTAGAAATATTTGAATTTAAAATAAACTAAGCCCAATTAAAAGTTGTTTATTTGCAAATATGAAACACATCAATTTGTCTAAAACATAAAATGTATAAACCCACTTGATGTAAACTAATAACAAAGTATGAAAGTCATTTAGTATTATAGTTGATAAACTACCTCAACATGACAAATTCAAAGATAAGAAAAATCCACTCCAAACATCCTGCCCTCCTTCCATCGTAGTTAAGGACCTGTTCGCACAAGAGCGCCCATATCTTTTTCTCTCTGTCATTATAATTTTCTAATACTCATATATTTTATTTACCCACTTAGCTACTATCATTCTCAAATACAACTTGAATATCCATCAAGAGAATAGCGGTATTAGACGAGACATTTTTTAAATGAAGAGAAAAAAGTTGTCATTAAATTCCAGGACACCCTTGACAGATATTCAAGAAATTTGGATATTAACATGTGAATAAAGACAATTCTATGTTTGTACTGGAGAATTTTTTTTTATTTGGGCAAAAAAAAATGTTCCCATAAAAACTGCAAAAACATTCGCTTTTTCTCGCATCCACTTCCATCCCAACTTTAACATCTAATTGTACTTTACCTAGTCTAATTGTATTAATAATTTTTTTCTACTATACTACTTTGACTCTAGCCTTGTTATTTTACACCAAGTGTGATTGTCAATTTTATGTCTTTGACTACTTTATTCGGCGTATTATTGCAAAGCAATATTTCTTAAATTTAATTTAATTTTTATATTAGTTTGTTTCCTTTACATCATCCTCTACATCTCAATGCATGTATTATAAGTAATAATTATTAGGAAAACATAATATATACAAATTTGAATATTTTTAAATCCACCAAACCATTCAATAGTTTATTTAATAAATGTATAGTGTAATTATTTCTATATTTATTAACACAATAATTAAATTATAATTGGACTAAAGTGTTTTAAAGTAGGCCTATGTTTTTTAATGACAATAGAAAAATATCCTCCACTTATTTATAGTTTGAACGATAGTACAAGGCTAAAACAGTTTCGTGGGAATATTTTAAAAACTCAATGACAAATCTAATCACGTAGCAGATATTTATGTGTGGCAGAGGTTGTGAATCAGATTATTTAGGTATTTTGTTCCTTCAGGGCTGTATTGATGACGCGAACTTCGTGTATTCATACCAATAGAAGTACACAGTGCTATCGAGAATATAAACAGGCCAAACCGGGATGGTATCGTGAATAAGAAGTCTCCAACTTGGCATCGCCACGCTCAAGGCAGTGACTGTACTGATTGCAAATAATTATATTGATTAGATTAAAGGAAAGTATTTTTTAACTCGTTTAACCTTCCACATGGTCTAAGGCGTCATTTTTTCAATAAACTAAGACTGTCGATGATAGTGAAATCAAGGTTCAAATTCTTACAATTCTGGTCAAGTGTACTGAGTATTTTTTATTTACTAGGTGGTTTTCCACCCTCCCTCCACGCAAATGCTGGTACGCATCCTCTAAATTCAGCTTCCCCATCAATAACACATTAGTGTAGCTAGTACAAATGCTTATAACCCAAACGGGTAATAAGACGAAATACTAAAAAAAAAGCCTTTCCTGTGGAAATTGGACAGTAGCTCTACCAGATTGTGTGAGAGAGTCAGGGTCAAATAATGTCCCACAGATGCTATATTCTATTTCACACCCACTCGTCTTATACATTAGCTCACTTTGTATTTAAGAGGCGTAATGTGATGAAATGATGTGCCAAGTTGGTACCCTGGCCAACATGCCAAGAGCAGTGATGTCATGAATGGTTCTAGAATACACCTTCGCATAATAGGAGACACAATCGGTTAAATGAAACATTCACAGTCATTCGTCTTCATTTGTCTCTTCTGATGGGTTCATTTCATACAACCTTCACATTATGAACAGAAGCAAGCGTTTCCTTTTCTAGTATATAAAAAAAAACTTAAAACTCGTTATATGGCGAGTTTGGGAGGTAGAACCTTCAAAGACTCAAAAATGGGTTTGTCAATAACGATGACTGTCACAGATTTATAAAACTCTCTGTAATATTTATTCCCCAATTTTTGATGTGTGTTCTCAATACTTTATACTAGAGATATGTAGTTCACGAACTAGTAGTTCAAATTGAAATTTTATTCGCACTGAACCAGCTGAACTAGTTCATGGAGGGGTCTAGTTCAAAGTGGACTACAAGGTGACATGACAGCAAAATAATCGTGTTTACTCGGATGATCTCGGTCACAGAAGACAAAAAAAAGGATCAGATTTTTCCATTGAGTTTCTATGGAAGGTCTGTGTTAGTTGGAAATGAGTTCATTGCGTGGCATTTCCCTTGTTCAGCAGAATTATCTACACCCTAACGTATGTCTACCACGCAGCAATAGCAATAAGCACCATTGATCCAATATTTAATTATATAATTCTATCACTGACAATAGTATAGGTCATGAACTGGTAAACGAATGGACTGCAAGCTTTAGGCTGGTAGTGAGCTAGTGAGCGACTAAACTACAAGCTCTATGTCGGTCGCCAACCAGTGAACGACTGAACTACAAGCTCTATGTCGGTCGCCAACCAGTGAACGACTAAACTACAAGCTCTATGTCGGTCGCCAACCAGTGAACGACTAAATTACAAGCTCTATGTCGGTCGCCAACCAGTGAACGACTAAACTACAAGCTCTATGTCGGTCGCCAACCAGTGAACAACTAAACTACAAGCTCTATGTTGGTCGCCAACCAGTGAACGACTAAACTACAAGCTATATGTCGGTCGCTAACCAGTGAACGACTAAACTAGAAGCTGTAGCTTACGAATGGCTAAGCTATTGAACAATAAACACTAAAAACTGTTAATTTCAGTAGATGAATCACTTTGAACTAGTGTCCTCAGTGACAAGTTCTTTCATCCTCTACTTTATAGTTAAGGCTCCCAGATTTTGGCATTGAAGAGTCAATTATGAAACTAACCATAAGTAGTGGGATACAGGCTTTGGTAAATACATTGTAAATATCTTTTTATTTAGAAATTAATATATAGTGTTATAATTGAGACGCTTAAAATAAATTTATAATACAATGAAATGTGTACTTAAAGATTGCGTGGATACCTCTAGAAACGGTTTTATTTGCGTCAAACAGACCAAAAAAACTCTTCATTTTATCTATTTCGACCAAGTTTGTAATTAATTTTAAAAAATTGGTCGTATGTGCTGAGGGTGGCTTTTCCTTTAATGGTTCCCCACTTTCTTTCAAAGCTAATGCGGGTACACTTCCTCTAAATTAAACTTCCTCGTGCTTAGCAAATTAGCGTAAATTATTACAGATATGTGTAACAATAACGGGTAGTAAGAGTGGGTGCTAAGAAAAACTGACCCACCTCAGGGACGTAGTTAACTAACGCGCTAGTTTAGTGTTAAGCTTGGCTGCCGAGGACGGGGATATAGAGGTTCGAATCTTAATCGGGGGAACTAGGGGTGGTTTTCTCTAAATGATTTTCCACTTTCTCTCCATGTAAACGAGGGTTCACATCCTCTAAACTCAACCTTTCCAATTCCTAATCCATTAGTGTAATTAGTACTTAAGCGTATAGCCCGAACGGGTAGTAAGACACGGTGCTAAAAAACTGTTGACATGGTTTGAGTATCGTGTTTAGTGAGTGTATCGTTTTGTCGAGACCCCAGAGTCTGAATGCATCAGAATCCCTGACAAGAATTTTTGAGTCCACTAATGGAGTAAAGTCTCCAGTAAAGAGGAAAGGGGGGAAGCAAGGTGTAATAAAGAAGGGAGGAGGTGTAGGGATATTCTTCACCCCTCTTGTCAAGAAACCACAAAACCTTATTATTCTTAAAACTCTTGATTAATTATAGGACCGGATTATAATATAACAGGAGCTCTCGGACCACTTAGATCAGAAACAAAAGACGGACCAAATATGACAGCTGCGGCGATCATGAGGCTGAGAGACAATGGCCGAGATTCAGTGCAAGAAGGGGGTATGATCGTGCTCATGCTCGAAAACCAACCACTTTTGTTCCGTTTTTTTTAATTGAGTTCTAAATCTCCTTTTTGTCATCGACTTTATGAACCGACTGATTATATCAGCACACAACTTATAAATTAACTTGAATATAAAATATACTCAACAACCAGATCCACGATCACTTTTTTTTTAACACCACGTCTTGCTACCTGTTTGGGTTATTCTCCTATGTACTATTTACTCTAGAGGGTTAGGGACTAAAAAGGCTTAAATTAGAAGACATGCACCCAAATTTTAATGGAGAGAGAGAGTGAAAAACCATTTAGAGAAACCACCCTCAGCGCAGCCGACCGGGATCGAACCACGATCTCCCCGCCTTCAGCAGTCTAGTCCAACACGAGCTTAACGCGTTAGAGCATGTGGCCACTGAATCGGGCTCACCGATCATTAGTTTATTACTGTAAAAGGAGGGGAAACCCTAATTTCAACGATGAGTATTTTTTCCACCATGCCAAGAAATGAACCTGGAACCTTTAGCTTAGTAGGCAGACAGGCTACACCGACTGAGCGAATGTGTTGAACAAGAGTTTTACTTGAGTAGGATTTTGTTAGGAAGGAACTTTTAGAAAATACAATAACACTTTCAATTCTCAAATTAATAACATTTTTACTACATAAAGAGACGGTTTAAGATCACATTACTAGACGTAAGCCTATAGATGTATACAATAGTTTTAGTAAGTTTTGTAAAAGTTAGAAAAATATCTTCCTTTATAAATAGGACTGTACCTGTCTGAAATTCCCACTGTTATAATTTTACCTTATGATATAAGGATGAAGAAGGTAAAATTTAAAGTAAACGTACCAACATTTTCGTGTGGGAGAGTGGGAAAATATTTAGGAATAAACACCTGGTGGGATTCGAGCTCTAACCTCCTTCCTCCCAAAGTAAGCCACTAGATGATCACGAGGTTTAGCCCATGTGCCCACCGATGCAACTCTTTACTACGTTGGTACTATGACTATGTATTTTAATAAATCGAACGGGTTTTTTTGTCCATCATGAGGATTGCGCAATAGATGCTGTACGACGAGGGCTGACATTTTAAGAATAAGTAGCCTCTGTGTGAAAATATGAGAACTTCAAAACTAAAATTTTAAAATTCTGTTTTTATTTTTAAATGAATTTAAAATCGGATAAAACGTAAAGCAATATTAATAAAATAAAGAATTTGTTTTTCATGAACAGTGTGCGATATTTACCGAAGGCAGGGATCAGAAATTTGAAAAATTAGTCACCCCTTTACACGAACATTTACAGTACACCTCAAATCGAAACTTTTAAAATTCTACTTATAATTTCTTTATTAACTAAAAAAACGGATCAGAAGCAAAGCAATAGTAATAAAATGAAATATTTGTTTGTCTATTATAAGCATTGCATGAAATACACTGCGAGTAGAGGTCTGAAATTTTAAAAATTAATATTCTCTGTACACTTTTAGGCCGGATTTATAAATATATGTTTTTTTAAATTAATTAAAAACCTCCCCTCCCTGATAACACCAGATACTTCAGCTAGTAGCTCATATAACTTATATAAGAAAGGGTAGATAACTCGTCAGTTGATTAAGAGTATCGGAATATCCTATATCAAAATGACGAGTTGGCCTCAAGGTTTCACATGGTCAAACTGTGATCCGTAGAGTTGAATCGTGTATATATTTAGTGTCTGTAGGAAAACCGCTATCAATCAAAATCGCCGAGATAGATTATATACGGGTGGAATCGATTTAAAAACATTCGAGTCGTACCCTGTTTAAAAATCACCCATTCCAATATTGTTGTACGTCCAAGTCACATGATTTGTAGTAAACTAAAACTCAGAGCCATTTATTTGAAACATTCGCCACTTCTTTATGATGTCAGAAACCACGTCGATACGTAATTAACGGAATTAAATTAAAAATTGCCACTTCATTATTGAAAAATTTTAGACTTTTTTGTATGGTAATCTTCGAAGTAGATGCTTTGATTAAACATGCATAAATTACTAATCACGCCGTTCCCTTACGAGGTAGGCAAGAAAATGTGCATGTATCTCAAAATACAGCTCCGTACTTAATCCATTCTCACTAGCTTTCTCCACACTTACCTATCCTTGCACACTCCCTTCGCTTAAACAACATCCATACGTCGAGACATATATGCTCTTTAGTTCTTAAAACGCTTACACACATTCGTCTGAAACATTTAGCCACGTCTTACATGACCTACCCCATTGTTTTAATCCACACATTCTACCTTCAAATATTTGTTTCATCCCTCGTTCCACACTCATCCTCTCATCATGTCCAAACCAAGATAACATAATTATTTCAAATTGACCTATTGAATTCCCTTTCAATCCACACACATTCATTACTGACTATGTCCATACAAATATTATGACATACTTTTCTTAAAAATTTCATTCCAACCGCATTCACCTTGTTCTTATGTTTCTCCTGAGAAACCCGCGATTCACATCCATAAAAAAATGTTGGTGTTAACACACTTTTCTATACTGCCTTCTTTGTCTCTTTCAATACTTCATTCTTTGCTATAGTATACATACATTCAACTAAGTTACGAAGTCTACGAGATGCATTCAGCCGTCAGTCAATTTCACCATTTATCCTTTCATTTTTACAGAACATTCTGCCTAGATACGCATAATCATTCACTTGTTCTAGCAGTTTTCCATTTAAACTTAGCTGACAATTATTTACTGATCCATACTTTTCAAAAACTATCACCTTAATTTTGGAAACATTAACATGAAGATCCGTTCTGTCTGTCACCACATTCAAGCAATTTAGTGCATTCAGCATGTCACTTTCATTCTCAACCATTAATACGGCATCATCGACATATAGCAGCACTCTAATTCACACTGCCCATTTGCACACCAATCACGTCTTCCCAATCATTCCTCATACACTTATCCATGGACACATTAAACAACCATGAAGACATAACAAGACCTTATCTAACTCCCTGTTCAATGTCAAACCTTTCGCTCAAAGCTCCATCCATACACCCTAACACACGTTTTGCTTCCAATATACACCGCTATAATTATATCTACTAGCCATACATACACACAATACAATCTCAGAACATTCCATAACATACTCCTATCATCAAGATCGTACACTTTATCCAGATCAATAAATGCACAATAAACTTTCTTCCTTAATGCCATACATTTCTCATTCTATTGTTGTATTGTAATGTAAAGATCTGGCCAATGAAATAATAATAATAATAAATAGTTTGGTTGAGATCAAAGAATTTCTGTTTACATACAATAGTATTTTTATGAAATAGTGGTTTCATCAAAAAAAATTGAAATTTAAAATTTTTGTTTACATACTTGGTAAATAATCCTTCATTCTAAAAAAAATGTTTTGATAGAATTTCGAGATTCGCTTTCGAAAGGAATTGCTTCACACTTTAAATATATAGATTTATCACGATTCATTAAAAAATACAACCAGCATTCAATGTTGTCCTCACACGCAGAGACCTAAAATAATCCTAACTCGGGCTTTGTCCATGGTTGGTTCAACCTCTGGTGGTAAACTGAAGGGGCGTGGGTTCAGTTACCGGTACTTAGTGATGATGTAACTCTTCATATATGGATATATGAATATATTTGAATATTAATCATTGGCCAAAAATGTATTATCTAAGTCACGTTTATGGTGCCAGACCTGGTTCCTAAGTTTATTTGTGGTTTATTTTTTTAAATTTTATTTAAAAGTTTAGTGCTGTTATAACTCTGTTTTCATATAATGTAATCAAACTTCATAGTTAATTATAATCTATCATTTACTATAACTAGGTGGTCTCTGATCAGCATGTGTGGATGCATGGTCAAGGGCAGGGATGGGCAATCTACAGGCCGCGGGCCTAATACGACCCACTGATGTGGTGAATACTGCCTGCCGTTGTATTCAATCCGGCCAGCGGGATAAATAATTTAAATGTGTTGAGTTGTGTTAAGCTGCCACTCTGACTCCCAAACGGCGGGAATAAAAGAGGCAGCGAGGGAACCAACCAAGAAACTTAGGAACAGTGATGTTAGAAATCTACTTTTTTAGTAGTATCTGTCTTCTCTCTTGAGAATCTCCTCCTCACACCTTAACTCAGATTACGGAAAAATTCTGGACGCTCATTGACAATTTCACTCATCTCACACCTCATCATATAAATCTTCTGAACAAACTTAAAAACATACTAAGCTAATAGTTTTAATGAGTTTTGAAGATAAGCCCACCTTTTTTTTCGGGCAGCCCTTCTATAGGTAAATTAGCATAGCCCTGGTTTAGAGATATATTAGATATCCGGTGAAAGTGTGATAAGGGATCGGTTATGGTGGTTCCCAGGACCAGTCCTGATACTGGAATAAAAATAAGTTGAATGAAAAATGAAAACCTGGACACGGGAATCGAACCAGGAATCTTTGATTTTGTAAGTCAATGTTTTACCACTGAATCGTTATAATTAATCTCCGCATACAGGTATAGTGACACTTCGTTTCCATGTTCAAGTTGTCATTTTTCAGTTAGTTGGGTTCTACTTTCTCGTTTCCCTGTCTATTTCTACACGAATGCGGGCATCCGCTATCCCTTTTCAAAATAACTTTAAAAAAAATAGTATTTGAATAATACTGTAGTATAACGTAAACATATAAAACCTATGCTCACTTGCAGTTTGATAATCTAAATGTGTTTGCACATTTGCTGATTTTTAGCAACTTAAAATATCAAACTTAAGAAAAAATATTTTGTTTTAACACCGTGTCTTACTATACCAGTTCTATATATACGCATAATATTTACTCATCATGATAATGTGTTAGGGATGAGGAAGGCTGAATTTAGAGAGGTTGTACCCACATTTGCGTCGAAGTAGAACGAGAAATAATTTAGAAAAGACCACCCTCACTACATCCGACTGTAATTAAAACCCCGATCTATCCGTGATCGATAGTCCCGTGAGAGATTGACGTCTTAAACCATGCGGCCACCGAAGTGGGTCTAAGAAAGATTGATTAGAAATATAATTTATGAACATGAATATTTGAATATAAAGAGGTTAGGAAAACACATTTTGGAAACAAATCTCCTGAGTCATAGCTAACGCACACTTCTTATCTCTACACGTAAGTAACAAGAGTAGGATTTTTCATACCAAAAACTAAAACATAGCTTATCTGGGATATTACACTACACAACCCTAGCGTAAAGAACTATAATATATAAAGATAATCTTACGACAACGTTTTATAACAAGTGTTTATGACAACAATTTGAAAGCTTATGGTAGGATGTAAAGAATCACGAGAAAGATAAGTGTCTTTGCGTTTTTTTATATCAAACACTTGTTTTTTCTTTCGGGAAAACCAATCAAATCTTGCTCCAGTATAAATCTAGATTTTAATTTTCTACACATAGTGATGACAACAGTTCTCGAATAATTGTCATGAGCATTTTAGAATTTGATGAATAACTTCTTAAATTAAAAAAAGCATCATAAAATTCCAAGACACTATTGACATATACTCCAAAACTGATGCTTAATTTATTATTACTAAGTAGGCCTACTTGAAGAAAATTAAATTGTATGTTTATACAGGAATCATTGTTGATTTATTTTCGTGGAGCATTTTTATTGCTATAAAAACTTCATAAATACTTCCCTTTACTCGAAATCTCTTCCACTCAACCTTAAGGAAACGAAGAGGAAATTGAATATGAAATAAACAAGTATTCACCTTGAGAGTAGGGGGAAAACGAATTTAATGGCAAAAATCATATCCCAGTAAAGTCAAACAAGATTAGAATAGGGGTCCCATTCATCTGAATCAAAATCAAACACGATAGTTGAACTCGTGGGTGATATGATATTAGGATAATGGTATTAATAGACTTAAGAAAAATACAAACATTATTTTGAGGTCAACAGTGATAGCATTTCATTCCATCATTAGTAATACGTTATAGGTATTGATTATTATCAGGTGTTCTTTCTTACGACAGGTAATTCCTTTTGTCAGTGAACTTAGACCACCAATGCTCCCTGTCCTATGCCTTCTCCTTCAGCTCCCAGAATTTTCTTCTTTCCTTCAAGTCACCCAATATTTGAATTCTCCTTCTTCCTAAGCTCCTCTTTCCCTCAACCTTTACTGCTTCGACTCCGTGCACAAGACAGGTATTGGTACTATCAAAGTCCATCTTCTTTGAATCTGAGTGTAACTCAGTATATATATATATATATATATACACTGAGTTACAAAGTTACAAGAAGGAGGACTTTTTGAAAATTACAAAATTATTTTGGTGGGAAGAACGGTGTAAGTTAGTTACTAAAGTTACCAAAAAAATGTAATCTATTCATACATAAAGTCATGTTATCTGCAGCTGTCACTTTGATATATATTATTAATACCTTCAGAATAACACAAATAATTTAGTAAAGTGTTGTCAATGTTGGCCGCAAAGAAATTTGCTTGAATTTTCTCTACTGTTCTTCCAAACAAAGTCAGTATATACATATAGATTTAATATCACACAAACGTTTAATGATTATTGGTACCACTTTGGTATCCAAACAGAGTCCCCTAAGCCCGTAATTGACTTCTTCAACCCCTAGTTTAAGAAGAGAACGGCGTGAGGTCATAAATTTTAAACATAAAATTTTGTATTTTGATTCTATCTTCATTACTCTCAAATTGCCTTTGCAACTATATATATAACAACTAAAATTTATGATATTCCCATTCTATATCAATGGTCAAAGGTAGGAATAAAGGCCCAAGGTTTGACTTTGGTTAAAGGACGATTCTCATATTTTACTCGTGGTCACAATCTAAAAAAATAATAATAATTTAAGAGAAAATGTATATTACCAAGGTCCTATTTCTATAGGAAGATCTCTGTTCATTGTATTTGAGTACGTGGGTTTTTCTTTCTGCATCTTAAAACTAGTCCGTCCTTAAAACACCAAAGGAAACCAAACAAAATGTGTACCACATATGACTTCATTTAAATCCCTCTATAGAACTCGTTTACCCCCCCGGGGACCATCATGACAGCAACGTCCTCTTCTATTGAAAACCCCGATGAACCCCAAAGCGGGCGCGACTCTCGACGGTAAATAGAGCCATTACATTCGTCCTTAGGACGCACGTCTTTTGTCGGTTGACCGCACCATTCAGACTTAATACCTTAAGATATATGACGTCCGCTACAAAGCAATGAGAATGAAACGCACAGACCCATCCGAGAGGGGAGGGGGGAGACTTGTGTTGTTACTTCTTTTCATCTAATGTTCCCATTATTAAGGTGTATTATGGAGATAAAGACAATAGGACTGTAACTACCTAGAGGAAGTTCCTTGGATCCTGAAGTTCAGGGTTGGCTTAAAGAGGACGGGCAGAGAGGGATGGAAGGCTGACCTTTGGTTAACCAAACCGTATTCATTCCCCGGGGAACCCCCTAATCGGTTTGCACGTGGGATAAGGCGTCCACCTCAACTGGTCTTGTTTATAGGCAACTGCACACGACAGACAGTCGTTGGTAGGCAATTTCGTAGTACAGTCGGTGACAGGACACACCACACACGACCGACAGTCTGTCAGACGTCTGAGGCCGACAACTAGAAACCGCACACGCATCCAACCACCGTCAGTTTGTCAATGGTTGTGATGGTAATGGAAGATTCAATTTTGGTGCCCTTCCTTCTAATCATTTTTTTTAGCACCTCATCTTACTACATATTCGGATTGTACAAATATGTAATATTAATAGTTACACTAATGTCTTAGGGATAAGAAAGGGTTAATTTAAAAAATTGCACCAGTATTTGCTTGAAGGGAAAGTTAAAAACTATTTGGAAAAACCTTAGTGCACCCGACTGGGATCAAACCCGTATATGCCCGTGTTCGACAGTCTAGCTCAACAGGAGAATAGTGTGTTAGACCATGCGGCCACTGAAGTGGGTTTTAACACAATATCCATTGAGCAACAGTTTTGAAATTTTGAAGTAAAGAAAGAAGACGCATCGGGCGCTCAAAACTGACCGATCACACACTACGAGGGGATGCGTGCACATCTCGTAAAATACCACAAAAATGTCGGTCAGATGTATTTGTAGTTCGTGTGTGCGCCCATATTTGAAAACAGTATTCTCATTTCACCACTAACAGGCCACGACAATCGGCTCTGTGTGAAGTCGGTTGGAAAAGTGGAACATCTTTTTAGTAGGTCCGTCTTTCTAATCTATCGTGCCCAGAGCCCCATTCGAATCTATAGTTAGCATACATTTCGACCAATCAAATTATCTGTCAACGAATGTCTGTGGTGTTCGGTCACCCTAGTGGTGCTGGGAAGGTCGGGGGTTCAAATTCTAGCTGGGTTTCGGGGGACAAAACTTTATAAAATGTTTGTATCAATAAATGCGGGTACATTTCCCGTAAACTGTTCCTTCCTTCTCCCTTTATTGTAAATATGCATATAGCTTGGGCAGGTTTTGATATGTGAAGTACGTGAAAACCAAAATAAGTTGTTTCTCCTTTCAGGTGTGTTTTTATTGTTGCTGCGTATTACTACCCATTCGGGATAGACGCCTGTATACTAAATTACTCTAATTCGTTGGGATGCAGCAGGTTGAATTTAGAGAAAGTGTACCCGTATTTGCTTTGAGAGAATGTGCAAAACCATTTTGGAGAAACTACTCTCAATACACCTGACCTAGAATTGAACCCAATCTCCTCATCGTCAGCAGTCTACGGCGAGAGTGTCACCTTGTATCACATTCGGCCACTGAAACGGGTTTCCTCTCAGTTGAGTTTTATTGCGACGTGATGATGACCAAACTAAAGAACTAGACTATTCAAACAATTTGAACTCATTTTTTGATATCATTTTAATGCACCATCCTCTTTATTTTTAATTTTTTCTGAGTACTTCCTGGAATACCCTTGATTGCACCATGCTCATATGGTGAGGAATATACGAGCTTGTTTTTGTTTTTTTTGTAACTACGAATCCACCGGAAGACTTGAATCCTTAAGAAACGAAACCTGGGGCTCGGTGTGACTTCAAATAATATCCAGGCTCTAACTTTAAGGTAATCTTCATTTAGAGCTCTATAAAAAACAATAAAGTAAAAAGGAGGTAACCAACACAAACGTCGTCTTAGTTCTGAAAGAAACCTATGCGTGACTCATAGTCGTTATTAAAGCTAGTGCGGAGATATAATATTAGATCACTCATGAGCATGAATGAATGATTCTAATGAGGCAAAAAAATACCCTAGTATTATGTTAAGCTACAAAACGGTTCGACGTGTAGGGTCCAGGTTCATTATGAGGAAATGAACATTTCAGATTAAAAGCTTAGAATGCTTACAATCCGCAACGTTGGGCATGCGGGTTGAATTTCAGGCTCGTCTAGTCAGGTTCGCCAAGGATAGATAGATATCAGGGCTTGAACCCCTGCCTGGTGCACTGAGGGTGGTTATTTCCCCTGAATGACTTTCTCACTCTTCCTCGGGGTAAATGTAGGTACATTAATTCTCTTTCATTGATCACATTAGCGTGTGGTTAAAATACAGCCCGGACAAGTGATGGGAAGTGTTAGAAAAAAAAAAGCGATTTTACCTAGTGTCCACCTGGGCAAGGAGGCCTAATGATGAGGACTATAAACCATGATTTTTTATTTTATAGGAATCCCACTTTCGACCGCCAACGTTGATTGAACGTAAACAATATTTGGAATTCTTGAAATATGCATTATTGGATTGATTTCTTCTAACGTTCGTCTAATTATTATTATTATTATTATTATTATTAGCACCACGTCTTACTACCCGTTCGGGTTATACGCACTTACGCTAATGTGTAATGGTAGGTTGATTGTGAGATGAAATGGAGGACATACAGTTTAACGTGGAATCCGAACCACGGTGGAGGCCTGGCATTCCCCACATTCACAAAATGTCTTGTCAGAGGTGAAGGAAGGGTTTGGTAATCAGATAAATCTATGCCGGGACCGAGGATTGAACCCCGGCCGCAAGCATAGAAGTCTGACACCTTACCCCTAGACCGCCAGGTCACCACGTTCGTCTAAAAAGTTATCAAATGCTTATAATAAATAATACGTTCTTACGGATTTAATGAACCTATTAGGAACAAAAATCCAAATGTAATTTTCTTTTTCCGCCAACGTGGCAGTATGACACTCCAAATAACGAAATTCCTATAAAAAATCAAACTGTAGGTTATCCTGGGTCGATTCAAACAGATGCCTAAAATAATGGAAGTTTGGTTTGAATTCATTATTCTGCTCAGTTAATCTAATTTTCGTGTTTAGGATTGTAGAAGTAGTTCAAGTGTGTTGGTGTGGTCTGGGGTTAAGCCGGTTCATTAGTCGCGGGCTAATAACACAATGTGTTCAAAAAGCTTATGTAAAGAAATCAAATATTACTAATAACCATTATTGTAATCTTGCCTTCCTTGTCAATATCTGCACTTGAAGCTTATATATCTAATAGCTACAACCCAAATTATGTTTTAGAACATTTCAAGGAGAATTAAATAAACATTCTTGCTTTCTCCTGTTGGAGGACTTACCAACGAACCACCTTCAAGCAGAAGTCCTCCCCCCTTCCCCCACCCGCCTCCCCACCAAAACTTAGACAAGTGATTGTGTATTTTTTATTAAATATATCTTCTTTCTGTCCTTGTATTAGAAAAATGTAAGGCCGAGGAGTTGGTAAAAAAAATCTATTCGTTGACGTTGAGTAACGCGTTGAACAAGAATGATTGTTGGTGTTCTAGTCCGATCCAAGAGTCTGTGTAGGTTTGTATTGGCGGGAAACACCCATCCCATCCTGTTCTTTATTTAAACACACTGCGAAGAAGAAATTATAGGCTAAACAGGAAGAATTTACGCAGCCAACCAAGGTACTTATAAAAACTGCTCTCAAGACTCTTATATATTCCGGCAAGATAGCGAAACAAATTGTTAACAACTGAAGGCTGTCCTGCTCACATTATTTTTTTTTAACAGATGAAAAACGATATATTTCCAGATTTTTGTGATTCTTCATTTATTTATTTTAATTTTTAAGAAACTACGATTATCTTGAAAGCGTTTTTCGTTTGCATACACGTGTTGTTGTTTTTTTCAAAAAATTGCCAAATTTTGTATTATAGTACAAATAAGAACTATTAACGGTAAATTTTAAGGAAATAGGGTGAGAAAGGTAGCTTAGAGAAAATGAATCAACAAAGAATGGAGAAATAAGAGGGAAAATCTGATGGTAAGAAACCTCAATGTCCCCGCTAAGGATTCGAACCATGGTTTTCCTTCCCCTTCTCGTGATAATGAGGGTGTATTACCTTTCCAATTCTTACCATCTTATAGATTAAGGATAGTGGAATTCAGTAGAAGGAAACTTGTAGAAAATACTAACATATTATTTAAGCTTGACATTGGAAAGTATTAATTTTACTTTGTGAAATTAATTAGTGTTATGTTCTGGCTATCTACAATATCTATCAAAAATGACAGCTGTAGATAATTTGATCTGACAAATTAATACATGAAAGTAGAGCTATATCCCAATTAACTTAATAATGGGCATATATTTAACTGTAGAAAAGCTACTAGATCTACATTCACGTGTTCATACGTCAAGTCACGTGATCTTCAACTGTCACTTTAGCTATATATTAATTATTAATATATAAAAATAGCACTAATAATATAGCAAAAAGTGATCAATATTGAACGCAAAAGATGTGTTTGTGTTTGCTAAAAGGTGCTCCAAATGCCCATTAAAAGGAAAATAAGGGTATAGCATATTCCATTCACGGTAGGAATTACTCTCTGGAAGGTCTTTTTTCCTAGCGATATCCTACTAAATATTAGATTTTTGGTAGGGGAAAAGGCCTTTCAGAAAACAATTCCTACGCAGAACAGACTTTAGCTTTCGTATCTGTCAGATAAGGTTCGTATAAGTTTGTTTTAGCACCACGTCTTACTAACCGTTCGGGTTATATGCCTATGTACTTATTAATATAATGTGTTAGGGATTAGTAAAGCTGAATTTATATTAAGTGTGCCCTCATTTGCGTGGAAGGAGAGTGGAAAAAAAGTACACTCGACTGGAATCGAACCCTGATCTCTCCGTCTCGCGCCTCAGACCATGCGGTTTCCGAAGGGGGCTAAGAGTATTTATTTGCCTTGCTGTTACACATACACTGATTTTTTTTTCTAATTGTGTTTAGTTGTCTAAACTTATTTCATGTGATATTATTTTATGTACCTGTTCATACATAGGCGCAATATTTAAGAAGTTAAAGTGTATTAAACTAAGTAACTAAGGTTGTTACATCCATTGTAAACACTTACGATACTTCAAATCTTACACATTAGTTAACAAAGTAGACGAACTTTGCACTGTTTAAAAGATCAACTCCTTCGTGCATGACCTTACAGGTCAACTTCAAAAGTATCAAGAGCTTGTGGAAACCAACGTATAGTACTGTTAGCTAGGTCTGCACTGACTCTAGTAGGTCAGCTGGAAACCCATTAAGACGCCTATTGATCGGTAATAGAACTATGTATATACATCTCGTGTGCTCATAAGCCAACTAACTACAAGTAAGCCAAGAAAAGAGAGGAATCGCGGAAGTAAGATGAGATTATACAGGGTGGGACGGAAACACTTAAACGATCTAAGCTGAAGATAGTGATGGTCAATTTTCTGAGGTTTGACTGACGTCCGGTGATGCTCACCTGAGTGACATCTTCAAATAGTGAATATTTACTTTTCAATTAAAGTGCTAATTTTCAAGTTACTAATCGTCTACTGGTTTCGACTCCAACTTATACATGAATGTCGTTAGTTGATAAGGGGGAGGGGGTCACACCCTACTCCCCCCACCAAAAATATGTTCTAATGGAACACTCATATTAACGTAAAATAAAAGTTCAAGTGTTTTATTTAGAAAAAAATTAATTTATGCTAGGAATAATATATTAATGACTAGAATAACTTATTTATATCACGTGTTATAGAATTAATTCTGTTACCATTCTAACAATCGTGTTATTTAATTTACATGAAAAATTATTATTTGAAGGTAAAAACCAGTATATTATTCCCCCTCATACCTCCAATAATTTAAAATTATCAACACGAATGGGCTTAGAACATGTTTTAAAATAATAGTTTTGCTATAAATATTGCCAAGTTCCATTATATCAATTTTATTACTTTATTGGAATTGGTATGACATAGCAAAAGTGAAAGCTGAATAAAATATGGTGTAAGATATGAACACATGAAAGAAGCTTTTGTAAATTTGTTATTTTCAGATGTTGTTCTTCAGACCTCAACACTATTTCTATATCTGGACCACCTTAGCAAGGCTCTCTTTTCTTTTGAGTGCAATAAACCTTATTATCGACCCGGATTTTGATGACATGTCAGTTTTTTTTTTTTACACAGACTCTGTTTATGATCCCATGATTGGGGAAACGTTTATTTATAGGTCATTTTTTTGTGTGATTTTGAATTCTTAGGTCATATTTTTGTGGTTTGCGTCCTTTTTTTGGATAGTTTCTAGACAGTTTAGTGTCATCTTTTGATGGAAAGTGTTTTAGAAGAGGATGGCTAATTTTTCTGATACATATAATTGTAAATCAATGTTATTTAAGGCAGAATGCAAGAGTTTGGTCTTTAAAAGCTTTTCAAAGAGATTTACAGGTAATTCTTTTTTATAAATTTGAAAAAAAATTGTCATTTTATAAGTAATTTTTTAATAATTTTTATTTCATCAAATTCCGGATTCTGCTTTTTACCCTTCTGGGATTTCCACATATTTCATAAATTATTCCTTGATTTAACTTTACGTGAACATTTCTACCCTATTTATCCCCACCTGATCATTGTAAATATTTGTAAAGCCCAGATTGGTAGTAAGACTCTAGCACGTAAGCTAATGTGCATTAATTTTTTATTTAAATAAAAACTCAAAGCTATATCTTTCAACATTGACTTGCGGGATATTACACATTCATTTCACTTTTAAAAAAAAAAAATCTAATACATTGAGGATGTGCCCAAAAATTTAAAATTTCAAAAATACTAAAAACGGAAGCCAAAGTTTCTAAAAGAAAAAAAAGAGCTATTGTTCATTTTGGTAGAAATGTCTCAAGTTCTCCTAAACTATTTTTGTTTATTATTTATTTTTAAATAAATGAATCAAGTTATTTAAAAAAAATCTATAATAAAACCACAATCTAACTTACAGTATGTATGTATTATTTACGTTAGTAACACGTGAATGTATGGTTGCATTCCTGAAGCCATGCTGACAAAGTGGAAGGAAGGCTTAGGTCTCTAGAAAATACGTTGAGCTGTATAATTACCCAAAAATCACAAAACGTTTCAACTCACTCTGAGCTTTATCATAAACAAGTGATAGTAAGCTGACCCGGCTCGGTGGCGTAGTTGGCTAACGCGCTTGTCGTGTTGAGCTCGACTGCTGAGGACGGGGAGATCAAGCTTCGAATCTCGGTCGGGTGAAATGGTTTATTTTCCTAAATTGTTTTCCACTCTCCCTCCACGTCAATGTGGGTTCACTTCCTCTAATTCAACCTTCCCAATTCCTAATCCATTAGAGTAATTTGTACTAAAAGCGTATAACCCGAACGGGTAGTAAGACGTGGTGCTAAATATTATTATTATTATTATTATTATTATTATTATTATTATTATTAAATAGTAAGCTGACTTGTACAATCATCTTTCACCTGGGTACGACCCGATGGTTTTTAAAACTTGTCCCATGTAAAATTTTCAATCAAATTAAACGAAAACTTGAAAATTTTACTCATCTGTTGAGATGCAACCTTTAGTCAGACGATGACTTTAAGAGAATTGAGTGAGTTTTGAGAGCTTTTCTATAAATATAGTGACCTTTATAAATGTTGGTTTCCTAAAAGGTTCAATCATTGGCGACCCGACTATACCCATCGTTTTACCTTTCCAGCACTAGCCTTGTGCCAATAAGGTGAGAGGAAACACCTAGTACATCGCAGAGTTTGGGTCACGCTAAATCCATGTACGCATCAATTGGACGTCAAAACAAGGTCGCGGAGTTTTGTTTCAGTTCTCTCAAAGTGTAGTCTACTTGTATTACAGCCTCCCAAAGAACACACATATACACAGCACATTCTACAGTCCAATTTTCATATGAAGAACCCGTATCTGGCATCTACAAATATATTAAATCTGTTTTAACGTATGCATACATCAGTTCATGTGACCTGAAGCTTTCATTTTGGATATATTAAATTATAAATACTTATAAAATAACACTAATAATATAGTAAAGTGTTACAATGTTGGCCGCAAAATAAAGTTTATATCTTCTAAAAGTTTCTTCCTACAAAAAAAACCTACTTATAACTAACCCGAACTAGAAGTCACGTGAACTATACCGGTTAGCATCTAAAGCGCACAAGAAGGAGAAAACTTTTATCAAAAGCGCGCGAAGATATGGATCAAAAGCGTGCCTAAACCTTGTATCAAAAGCGTACGGGGGGGAGGGGGCGGTGCGACTGCAAACCGTGGCAACATGGCAAACCTGACGTATTCTAAACAAGCCCCTTATTCTTTTTTTAATAATATTATAAAACTACTGTAAACCTCCTCCTTACCCACTATAATAATTAAATTGGATTAGCTAGATTAGGTTAGGTTTGGTTAGGTGTTGCCATATATGCCTCAGAGACTACAAACAATGGTGCACTTCTGGTCAACTACAAAGCAGGTACACAAATTCGTACCTGTGCGCTTTCGGTGCGCAGCTGAACTAGATATCAAAGATCGCCTAGCCTGGTTTGCCAGTGACATGCGACTGAGATGCTAATTATGAAACAAACTCGTTACCACTTCCCTCGTGTAGGACTAGAACTCAAAACTCCCGAATCAAAGTCAAAGAGATACCTTTATCGGTAAGGTGACTATAAGCCTAGTCCCCAAAACAAGACTCAGGCCTATCTCCAGAAATATAATTATGTCTACGATTTATTTAACAAAAACAAAAACAATAGGAAATAAGGTTGGATTAAAACGAGAGATGGGTCGAATCCAATATTTCTCGGATCTGAATCTTGAATCTTAAATTTTCTTTCGAATATTGAATCCAAATTTGAAAACTAAAATCTTTAAGTATGTACAGTTCTAGTTGAAGGGAAAATATTTTAAAACTTAATATCTTTAAAAGTAGTTTAAGTTGGGTTTTTTACCTTAGGACCGCGTTTTACTACCTGTTCAGGTTATAAACATGTGTACTAATGAGTTAGGGAGGAGGGTTGAATTCAGATAAAGTGTACCCACATTTTCGTGGAGGCAGAGTGTAAACCCATTTAAAAAAACACCATCAGTATATCCGACCGGGATTAAAACCCCGTTCTCCCTGTCATAGGCAGTCTAGTCATTTGTGAGAGTGACGACTTAGACTATGCGGCAACACAAGCAGGTGGCAGTGGCACCAAACAAACGATATTTTGTCATGTCTATAACCTCATAAAAAACAAATAGGACACGTTTTATGTACATTAATGGTATTAATACAATTTCCTCCTTTATACTTTCTCATATCAAAAAAGTATTATGATCGTGAAAAAAATTGATCTTGATATTATGACGAATATGAACACGAACCCGAAAAAGTGGATCTTAGAATTCGGTGTGTTCTCGTGTGTCTGTCTGTCTGTCCCTGGCTACGGATACAAAACCATTGGATGGGTTACGTTCAAACATGATATTTAGATTTTATTGTACAATACCTCAAGATGTGTTTATTATTTTGACACTAGCCCTCAAATTAAGGGTAGTTTACTGATTAGTAATTTTCTTGAATTCAATTTTTTTTTCTAAAATGGGTCTAATGATATTGATTAAAGTGTAAATCAGGAAATTGTGAGATATAATAAATAACACCGTATACAGTACTGGTTTTGGGGATGAAAACTCATGTATGGGTAGTTTAGTGATAACTGACTTTTCAAAAACTGGAGAGATTTTTAAAATGGACCTAGCGATTTGATTCCAAATGTGTATCTTGAGAGTGTTTGACATTCAAAAATAGCCCTAGATACTTGGTTCTGGGTAAAAATTTGTTAAGGGTTGTTTAGTTGTGAATGAATTTGGATAAGATTGTTAACGATTTTGCTTAAGATGTATACTTATCTGGAGAGTGTTTGACATAAATTTGACAAATAATATGCTTGTATTTTGGGAAGGGTGGGGGGAAGGGGGGATCTGGCTCTGGGTAGTTTAATGATTTTTTTAAAATTTGATTATAATAAAAAGTTGCTTTAGCAATTTCTTTCAAAATGAGACCTGTTAAGTTGTTTGCATTATATATATACTTGTTTTGTTTTTTGAAAACCATTCAATAGTATATATAACTAATAACGGATTTTTGTAAAACTTGATATTTTTTTTAATATATCTAACTATTTGGTTCAAAATATATCAGGGGACTCTTTTACATTATCATTAATAATGTATCTTTATTTAGCTAAGATAAGTTTAATTTAAGGGTAGTTTACCTACGACAAATTATAGACAGTTGGAATCTTTTTTAATTGTTATTGAAGATTAAATTGAAAATGAATATAGTTTTTATAGTAAATATCCTACCAGCAACGAGTATTTCTCACTCATGTATGTTGTTTTTTAGTTCAAGACGTTAGAATAGTATGGCTGAAATTCACAAAAGCCGGAAACCAAGTAGGTTTATATCGCTACACGGGGAGGATCTGTCCGGCAGTGAGAACAAACAAGCGAGTGATAAAATACTATTGCCAATACAAAGTGTGTTGTGACCCCCTTTTAAATTACACCATTCGACTCACAAAGATCCATTTGGTGCTCCTCTGCCATTTACCTTTCATTTCCCGGGCATTTAGGTCTTAATGATCAACCAAAACTTGTTGATTTTTTTTTTTTTTATTTTTATTTTACAGCGTGGCAAAACTCAACTTTTCAACTAGGTATGTTTAAGAATTAAATATGTATACAGTCATGGAAAATAGGTTTGTTTTCATTCGCGTAAACATCCAACTTGTGTAGCTACTATTATTAATAATATTATTATTAGCAACGCGTCTTGATACCCGTTCAGGTTCTACGAACTTACGCGAATGTGTAATGGTAGGGTGATTGTGAAATGAAATGGAGGACCTAAAATTTAACGTGGAATCCGAACCACCGTGGAGGCCTGACATTCCACACATTCACAAGTTGTGATTAATACACGTCTTTTCAGAGGTGAATTAAGGGTTTGGCAATCAGATAAATCTATGCCGGGACCGAGGATTGAACCACGTACCCCCAGAACAGAAGTTTGAATTTAATATTATAATATTTAGCACCGCGTCTTACTGCCCGTTCGGGTTATACGCTTTAAGTACTAATTACTCTAATGGATTAGGAATTGGGAAGGTTGAATTAGGGGAAGTGAACCCGCATTTGCGTTGAGGGAGAGTGGAAAACCGTTTAGGAAAAACCACCCCCAGTTCACCCGACCGAGATTTGAACCTCGATCTCCCCGTCCTCAGCAGTCGAGCTCAACACGACAAGCGCGTTAGCCAACTACGCCACCGAGGCGGGTAACAGAAGTTTGAAACCTTACCCCTACACCCCAGGTCAACCTTGTAGCTACTATTAAAGCTTTTATTAATATCTAACCTAAGCGCAACATCTGATTGGTAATATCTTTATCACCTAGGCAGCCCCCTTAAAATAGGTTAAAAATAGGGGTGTAGGTGACGCGATAAGAGGTTAGTTTTTTTGCCGTTTTTATATATAAAAAACATTTTTTGGGCCAAAATAAATATAATACTTCTATAATAGAAACAAAGGATTTAATTTTCTACACATGGTGATATCAACATTTGTTGAATATCGGTCATGAGCATAGCAGAATTAGATTAGAAACTTTTGTAAATGAATATATAAAGTTGTCATTTAGTTCAAAGACACCCTTGACGGATATTCAAGAATTGTTGAGGTCACCATGTGAAGAAAATTAAACTCCATGTTTATAGTGGAGGAATATTTGATTTATTTTGACAAAAAATTTGATTTGATATTTTAAAAAATTCAAAAATATTTACCTTTCCTCGCAGCCCCTACAATCCCACCTGGCGTTTTTTTTATGTAGATATAGAAGTAGGGTGGTGACTGGTGTTCACTCATCAATCATTGCATGCGCAGGATTGCATAACTTGGAGCACCTACCCTGGATACCAAACATATATGTTCAAAAAACATTGTAACTACACTAGTGAACGATGAATGAATTTAACGTTCATAACACCTGTATTGGTGGGCATATGAACTAAATATCCGGTTATTTATTTTGTTCTGGTTGTGATGAGAAAGTCAGGGTTTGAATCTCAGTTAGGCATGAACGGTTTTTCTTCAGTGGCTTTTCACTCTCACTCCACGCAATAGGGTATACATTTCCTTTAAAACCCACCTCCTTCATCCCTTCTTAATCGGTGTAGCTAAATGCGTAAATCCCGAATGGCTATTAAGACGCGGAGTAGATAAAGTTATTTATGTCAATTTTGCACGAAGCGAGTGAGAGACAATTTTTTTAGTGTTAACTTGTACGCACGAGTAAAAAAGTAGAAATCGAACTTGGAGACTTAACCTTTCCTCTAATTGTTTTCAGCACTTGTTCAAAGAAACCTATTACAAGAGTAACTGCTACCGACTTTGCTAGATAGATGGATAGAAAGCCTGGGAAAATAAGAAAAAGATGATACTCTCGACCAAAAACCAACAGAGTGCTTTAATAATTTCCTCCTTCTTGGATTATCACGTTTGCCTGCGAAACCTTGTTCCCGTATTAAAAGAGTACCTCGCTGAACACAGCTTCGTGTTTGTATCTCACAGGAGCAGAAATGACAAAATGGGAGACAGAAGTAAAGAAGAAAGAGCGACATCCAATTATAATATTTTTTTATGTCAAACGGAAATCTTACTGAACGTCACGAGACCATAATGTAGGATACAGTAAAATTGAATTAAATTTAAGGTAGTAAATGATCCAAGTTTGTGAAACTGAAAATTCGTGACTCTACGAGAAATAAATGTTGATGGAAAGTATCTCACGGTAGGAATAGTTTACTAAATATATAAGTTTAAGTTTACGGTAATTCTAATTAGCTTTTTCAAAGATTATCACTGTATGTAGAGCTTAAATAACTGTGAAACTTGCAAAAATTCCCATGGCAGTTTCAATAGGAGCAAAAAGGGTTGGTAACAGGAATAATCGTATGGGCTCTGACCTGTTGGTAGGGCCACCTATAGGGCTATAGGGGAGGGGGCAGGTGGGAAAGGAGGGGGAGCAGAAAAAGTCTATCTTACCTCGACTTATCTTGCCACAAGTCAATATAACATCCTATTGTTGTTGTTTTTGATTATTTTTACATGTTTCCTGAAAATGGTTCTTTTAACAACTATAAACATTGTAATTAATATCCATCATGGCTTCTTGCCCGTTCGGGCTATTTTATTGTATATTTATTTTTCATTCAACACCGCATCTTACCTCACGTTTGGGATATTATAATAATTACGCTAATGTGTTTAGAACGAGTAAGGCTGAATTTTAAGGAAAGTGTACCAGAATTTGCGTAGAGAGAGAGAGTAGAAAACGATTTAAGAAAAAATCACCCTTGGTACACCTGACCAGGATTCGATCCTAAATCTCTATCGAGAGAGGGGAACCTTCATACGTTTACCTAAATGGGTTCATCTTCATTTAATTAATCTAATGGGGTCAGGATGAGGGAGCTAGAATTTAAAGGGAATGTGTCAGCACTTACAGAGAGAGAGAAGGGGAAACCATTTATGAAAAAACCAGCCTGCGGTAAGCCTGGTCGAGATATGAACGCTGACCTCCCCGTCACTGTAACAACAGACCAAATAAGCTTGATGTTTAGTCCACAGGCTCACCAATGCGGATGTTTTGAAATGTTGAGGACTATTTGTTGCCGAATAGGAAGAAATACGAACAACATCTGTAGCCCCAAGCCCATTTCAAATAAGGCTACATAATGATTTTCATTTGTGACTGAGGTTGTCAAAACATCTAATTAGTCAGACAGTCTAACTATACCGTGATTTTGGTTAGAAGAACGATTTAGAAAATTCAAATATATCTCTTTTCAGCCAGTATTGATAACATTTAACAATACTATTTGTGTCAATTTATAGTTATTGATAATATATATCAAAAGTGACAGCTGCAGATAGCATGGCTCGATGTATGAATAGATTAAAATGGTTTTAGTAACTTTAGTAATTAACATCTACTGTTCTTCCTACCAGAATCATACTAGCTCCGTTGGTAGGTAACCCACTTATCCCTCAATTCCCGTTAGCATTGAATAGCGATTATTATAATTTTCAAAAGTTTTCCTTTAATTAAGAAGCACCAGGGGGTTCAATTAGTGTATGTCCTTAAATTAATTAAGACAAGTCGTTAATAGCCAGAAACCTTAAAAGAAATTGTGCTATCGAACAATAACTATTTTTAGTAATAATATTCAACCTGAACTTTCTAAATACAGAACTATACCAGTGCGTGACTTACAAACTGATTTGAGCTAGTACAGTTCAGTTGTCACTAAATAGTTTACCCCTAGTACAAAGAGTTTGAATAATTTAGGTAGTAGGATGAATAGTTTTGAGTCCCACTCGGAACTTAAACCAGGCTCACCAAGACTTGAAGCCAGTCCTCCTAAGCACAAGAATAACTACGCACAAGGACGAGTTCAAACATTAAAAACAACAAGGTCTTGACCCACATCGGAGGGGACGGGGGTCGACCCGCTTTAGTGGCCGAATGGTCTAAGGCGTCACTCTGGTGTTAGATTGGTCTGCTGATGACGGGGAGATCAGGGTTCAAATTCTGATCGAACCTACTGAGGGTAGGAGTTTTCCCTACACAAGTTTCCCACTCTCCTTCCACGCGAATGAGGATAGATTATTTCTAAAATGCTTCTTTCATCATCCCTATCCGATAAGAGTAATTATTATATATGGGTACAAACCGAATAAAAAGTAAGACAATGTGGTAACAAAGAATTAAGATTAAACGTCAGGATCTCATTTAGTCTGATTTGCCTGTGACGGAAAGGTCAGTATTTTAATTCTGGCCGGGAATAATAAAGTGTTTTTTTCTAAATGCTTTCTCACGCTCCCTTCACGTAAGTGTAGGTGGCTTTCCTCTATTTCTACTTTCCCATATCAAGAAAAAGAATAATTTTGATCGTGAAAAAAAATTGATTTCGAGATTATGACAAATCTTTACGTTTTACGTGAACACGAACCCAAAAAAAATTGGGTCTTACAAGAATTATGCCTCTCTCTCTTGACACGTATCCAAAACAATTAGATGGATTTGATTCAAAATTTGATATTTAGATTTTATAAGGATGTAACTCAGGGATATTTTTTAAATTTTGACCCTAGCCTTCAAATTAAGGGTAGTTTATTGACGAGTGATTTTTTAATACAAAATTTTTCAAAAATGACTAACAATTTTTATTAAAATGCATAATTAAGACTCGTTTGACATGGACAATAGCACTGTAGAGTTAATTTTTGGACAAACATTGGTTGAAGGGTAGTTTATTGATGGGAAATTTGTGAAAATCCAAAATATTTCTAAAATATATCTTATTTTGTTTAAAATGTGTATATGGGGATTATGCGGTGCTATAAATAACACCGTGTACTTGTTTTTGCTGTAAAAACTCATTTACCGGTGGATTACTAATCATAATTTTTCAAAAACTAGAAATATTTTACAAGTGGCTTTAACGATTTGGTTGCAAATGGATATGTTGGAAATGTTTGACATGACCATTAACACTGTATACTTGGCTTTAGGGGGGAGGGGGGGTGAATGGGTAATTTTACTGATAACTGATTTTTTTTAAACTGGAAATATTTTTAGAATGGCCATAAAGATTTGGTTCCAAATAAATGTATTAAGCGGGTTTGATATTACAAATAGGCCTATACACTTGGTTTTGGCTAAAAAAAATTTATAGAGGGTTGTTTTCTGATTTATTTAGCACCTCGCCTGACTAACCATACAATTAAGTACTAATTACACTAATGAGTTGAAAAGGTTGAATATAGAGGAAGTGAACCCACATTTTCGTGGAGGGAGAGTGGAAAACCATTTAGGAAAAATCACCCCAATTCACCCTAGTGAGTAGTTACTGATGAGTGGTTTTTGAAAATTAGTAATATTTTGAAAATGTATTTAATGATTATGCTTAAAATATGTATCCGTAAGGGGTTTGACATGAACATGACAAATCAAGCTGTATACTTGTTTTGGGGTGGAAATATTGTTATGGGTATCTTATTGATGACTCTTTTTTTATTTGTGATTTGGTTCAAAATTGTTACTTAATATTAAGTTGTTTGCACTATAAATAGTTAAATAGATAGGTATTTAGAAAAAACATACAATAGTAAATAACAAATGAATGGTTTATGTTAGATTTGACTTTTTTGAAAACATCTCTAATGATATTGTTCCAAATTGGTATCGAATGGCTATTTTGCATTGTCATTTATAATGTATCTTTAATATCTAAAATAAATTAATTTAAGGGTAGCTTACTTAAGATAAATTTAATTTTTTTTAATAGACCTTGAGGATTGAATTCAAAATGGGTGTATGGGAATAGTTTTTGATGTTAAATAAAATACTTTTTGTTTTACAAATGAATAATTGTAGGGACGTCAACAAATAATCAAATTTGAATTTTGTTTAAATATATTTGAACAATTTGATTTAAAAAGTATATATAAAAAGTGTTTATTGTGATCAACAAGACTATATGAGTGTTTATATAATCGTAAAACACAACTAACTTAAGTTTGAAAAATTGTCTTCGATGCTCTAATAAACTACACGAGAATGTTTGTTCGATTGTGTCATAACATGTATTTATATTTTTAATCTCTACCACTTTAGTGCAATTAAAATGCAGATAGACTTGAAGGGGATTCAGGAAACTACCCTCAAACCTCTCTTTCTCTCTCTCTCTCTCTCTCTCTCACACACACACACACACACACAGGCGTCCTTAAGGCTTTTTTATATACTGGTATTTTTTAAAATTATAAAATACCAATCATTTATTAATTCTAAGGTATCAACATGTTATTATCCTCCCATATTTTAGTTTGAGAGTAATAATTTTATATTTAACTAGCAATCCCACATGGCGTTGCCCGTGACCCACTGTGGTATAAGAATTATATAAGCCACACACACACAAATGATTTAGAACTACCGTCGATTTCGTACCTTTTTTTTTTCAGAGGAACATGCAACATATTTGTATTACAATTATCTCTGAAACATAATTCTAAGCCTGATTAACAATATTTTCTTCAAAAATTTGTTAAAAATAGCCTAATTAAAAAGTAAATTGAAAATCTAAAAATCCACCTTCCATCCAACTATGTTGAGAAAAAATTCAGATCTCCACGTGACGTAGATTTGGTTGGGCATCGCACACACACACACACACACACACACAACATTTTTTCGCCCAGGAAAAAAATAATCAAATATTGCTTGTATAAAATAAAGTCTAGTTTTCTTCACATGGTGATATCAAAAGTTGTTGAATATCTGCCATGGTCATAGCGGGATTAGATGACAATTCTTTTTAAATGAAGATAAAATGTTATCAATAATTTCCAGGACACTCTTGACAAATATTCAAGAAGTATTGATATCACAATGTGAAGAAAATTAAAATCTATATTTCTACTAGAGAAATATTTGATTCACTTTGACCCCCAACCCCCAACAACCTTTTGCTACAAAAAAAACCTTGCGAAAACATTGCCAATAGACCACGGTCCCTACACTAGCACTTAAGTAAGTCTACTTAATTGACCGCATGGTATAAGTAGGTGTCACTCTTGCAATATAATAAATTGCCGATTACAGAGATATCGGAATTTGAATTCCGGTCGGATACAATGAGGCGGGTTTTTTTTTTGTTTGTTTTTCCTAAACGGTTTTCCGTTCTCTCTCCGCATAAATGCGCACACACGTCTTCTAAATGCGATCGTCCTTATCTCTAACACATTAGAGTAGGTAGAACATACATATATGCTAACTCGAACGAGTAATAAGACGAGGTGCTAAAATAAAAATAATAAAATTTGAGACATAAGTGGTTGTTTCTCTAAAGGAAGACACAAGTGTTAAGAGTGTTGACGTCAAAAGTGGACCTGCGCTGTGCAGAAGTTCTATTCCGACCGGTCACGACTCTTCACAGATCGAGAGGGCGGTGTCTTCTGTCGCACTGGTAATGGCCAAACCGCACACCAACGATACTCACTTGACTTAACTCTTTTATTCATTTTATTTTATTTATTTTACAGTTGCCACCAACAGTGAACAAATTCAATTCTAGTAGACTTAGGATATAATAAGTACCGTCAGGGTTGGTTTTCGCGGTTATCATGTTTATTTATGATTCTAGAGTGCAGGGTTCAGATCCAAACAACCGGTATTCAGATTTGTTTCATGGTTTATATTCCTGGTCCGATTTAACTTTTTATGAAATAGCTTTAGAAAGCGTAATAACCCATTTCATATTTCAGTAGTAGTATTATATTTAATATTTTAACAGTCGTATTATGTGAGGAATGCCAGGCCTCCACCGTGGTTCGGATTCCACGTTAAACTGTAGGTCCTTCATTTCATCTCACAATCACCCTACCATTACACATTAGCGTAAGTGCGTATAACCCGAACGGGTAGTAAGACGCGGTGCTAATAATAATAATAATAATAATAATAATAATAATAATAATAATATTAGTCGTATTTTATTTTATTGGTTTTATTCAATCTCGTATATTGGTAGATTTACTAATATTCTAAAATATTTTTCAGTTGTGTTCTCTTCTTAATTTGATTTGTATCACTTATCACCAGGGCTCAAGCTTTGATGACCTAAATATTTAAAACAAAAACTCGTGATTATTGCACATAACTAAATCAAACACACACACTACAAATGGAAACTAAAAAATGCATATGCAATGAAAAGCCTTCAACCCGATTCGGTGGCCACGTGGTCTAACGCGCTACTCTTGCAGTATACTAGACTGCCGATGACAGGGAGATCAAGGTTCAAATATCGATTGGGTGTACTGAGGGTGTTTAGAACGGGTAGTAAGACGCGGTGCTAAAAAAAATTCTAAGCTCTGGTATTCTGCTAAATATCACATCAATTCACAAATATCTGCTTCAGGGGGAAAAAAGCTATCCCCTTCTAACGCAATAATTTTCAACTTAACTTTATTGTCTCACCAGGAATGTGTACTTTTCAAAAACCATTCAACCAAAGAGGGTACAAACTTATTTGCCTACAATATCTTCTAAATCCATTATCTGTGTGATAAAAAGAAAGTTCGAGTACTTATGTATTTATAAAATATCGATGGTCGGTGGTGAGATGAACTGTAACGAGTCATCTGATGAGAAAACAAGCTCAGACGAGGTTGTCTTACGTGTGTCCACACCCTGAAGATGGTATGGATGTGGTCAAGGTGCATTATCGCACCATCGCACTCGCACCGCGGTACAGACTAGGACAGAGGGTGTAAAGATTACTCCACACGATTAAGGTGAGGATGTAAGAGACGTGATAGAAAGCCAATTCTTTTGCAGGTTATATATATATATATGTATATATATATATATATATATATATACGTGGATAATCCGGACGTGTAACCATACATGGAACAGAAAATACATAATATTTTTAAGTAAACAAATTATTTCTAGCAAAATCCCGCAATGCCAACAAGGTTCTTATAAATCTCCAAGAGACTGTTTCGTTTGAGAAAAAAACTCCACCATAAGTTGGGCTTGTAGGGAAAGAGAGTTAAAATCAGTTGTTTTTTTATAGTTTCTATAGCAGACTTTTTTTTTGTTAAAATAAATAAAATATTACTCAAGAAGAAACTTTGAGCTTAATTTTCTTCACATGGTGATCTCAACACTTCTTGAATATCTGTAATAAGCAAAGCGGCATAAAATGTGATTTTTTTAATAAAAAGAAAAAGTTGTCATTAAATTCCAGGACACCTTTGACAGATATATAGTCAGTATATATATATATATATATATATACATATATATAGTCAAAATAAATCAAATAATTCTCCAGCAGAAACATAGAATTTAGTTTTATTGGCATGGTAATATCTACAGTTCCTGAATATCTGTCAAAGGTGTCCTGGAATTTAATGACAACTTTTTTCTTTTATTAAAAAAAATTCTCATTTAATGCCGCTTTGCTTATTACAGATATTCAAGAAGTGTTGAGGTCACCATGTGAAGAAAATTAAGCTCAATGTTTCTTCTTGAGTAATATTTTATTTATTTTGGAAAAAAAAGAAAAGTCTGCTATAGAAACTACAAAAAAAACTGATTTTAACTCTCGTTCCCTACAAGCCCACCTTATGGTGGAGTTTTTTTCTCAAACGAAACAGTCTCTTGGAGATTTAGAAGAACCTTTTTGGCATTGCGGGAGTTGGTTAGAAATAATTTGTATACTTAAAAATACTATATATGTATGGTATGTATGGTTACACGTCCAGATTATCCACCTATTTACACTAATTGAGAAAGGTAAGATTTTAGTGTAAATATACCTTAATTTGGGGAGAAGGGTGCAGGGGGAATGGAATACCATTTAGGAACAAACTACCTCATTAAAAATAGCCGAGATATTAAAACCAGCCCTACCCTGATCGACAAACCAGAAGTGACGAGAGTGACACATTTATTAATGTGTTATTGACCTCTGTGGTCTTGGGATAACGTGATCGCCTCAGAAACCGATATCCGTAGGTTCACGCCCAACAGGTGTCATTGGATTTTTCTTGAACAATAAAAATCCGTAGCACGGCCTCCTTCGGAGGGAAAGTTAATTTTTGTCGCAAAAAATATATACTGTATTTGTATATTTTTAAAGGTCCTTCCTATTTAAATTGGACTAGTAGGAGCTATAATATTTAAAACAGATATTTTGATGCCGAAGACTATGCAATGGCATGGTAACTTTCTGAAGAAAATATCTTCTTTCGAATTGCACCGATTTATTTTACAATTCAAGGGCAAAATCAGGGACTGAATTAGTATGGAACGACGTAAGACTTATTCTATGGATTGACCCCAAAAATATGCTGCAAACGATCACCTTGATACGAAGGTATATTGAAAACCTCGTGAAAACTTGAATACAGCTTACGAAAAACATGAATAAGGTAAACGTTTACCAGTATTCGTAGCTGTAAATAAATCTACATACGTATGATTAGTGGTTATATCGTCCTTTCGATGGAATTCTCTTTGAAGAGCAAAGCGTTGTGGGAGACCCGATGTTCTTTTTAGCGCATGCCGCTGACCAGGAAGAGGAGGTGGTAAGTGAAATAAACGTGGTAAAACATTGCGGTGAGGAAGGCTGTGACCTGACTGTACTGCTGCCCGAATGAACCCACTAAACTGACGAGGGTGATGAGTTAAACGCGGCGACCCAACTTCAATTCTTCATGTTCACCACCAGAAAATTAACCTTTCTCTCTTCTCTACGTGGAATCATATCGCACATATCAGGAAGAGGATGCGATGTAACAGAACCAACTAATAACTGAAGATTTCTCTAAAAGATCATCATTCTTCTTTTTTTCCAGCCGATAAACTACAAATAATCAAGAATAAAACTATAGTAGGATTTTGGTATGAAGAAAGTACCTTTTTAAAAAGTACAGTACAAACATATTTGTTGTTGTTAGTAGACGAATAATAACAATTTACTTTATTATTAGTATTAATTCATACGTATTACTTGCTACGATGGCCGCATGGTCTAAAGCGCTTCTCTCGCAATAGACTAGACTGGCCTAAACGGGTTTCTCCTCTTCCTATACACAAATGTTGATACATTTCCTCTAAATTAAACCTTCCTAGTCCCTTGACTATTATTATAATTAGTACATAGGCGCATAAACCGAACGGTATTAAGACGTGGTGCTAAAAAAACGTATTAATTATAATGTATCTAAAGGGACATCTGCATGTCACTGGTCTTGACTAATGAACACGTGAGATTAGATATAGTAACGTTTCAGTCACTTCCCATTAAAATTGAACTGTTAGGAATAATTGTAAATGACAGACACAAACGATAATGAAACTACTCTCATATATTCATACCTAAATTAATGTTCACATCATTAACTTATGATAGATATTATTAATACTTATAAAAATTACATTAATAAATTAAGTAAAATGCTTTCAATGTTGACCATAAAATTTAAATTTGTATTTTTTTCAAGTGTTCTTCCTACTAGAATCAGGTTTCACCTCAGACTGCTTCAAGACACTCAGTGGTTTGTGTGTGTAAGTATGTGTATGTGTGCGTGTAAATGCATGTTTGTGGTGTATGACATGTATTTATGTACTGGTATGTATGAACATGTGTGTGTGTACGCCACGTATTACTACCCATTCGATCTGTCCGAATATTCACACTGCTGGAGTAAAGATGAAGTAAGATTTTCAGATAAAATATCCTCTCATTTGGGTGGAGGCAAAGTGGTAAATATTAGACATAAACATCCTCATAACACCTGAATAACAACATTTTAGAAAACATTCTCAATGAATCTTTCGTTAGGAGTAAATAAATAAAACATATGTTAAGACTTAAATATTGCTATTTACAAATTGCAAAGATATGTCTTCAAAATATTTAATTTATAAAATTGAATACTGAAGATAAATTTCAGTATAATTAAAGCCCTATAGAAGTTGTTTGTACTCTAGGCATGTATGTTTTTTCTTTTATAACACCCTTAGTATATTTAAGATACTTACCTTGACTCAATATATGTTCATTGAACGAGTCAAATTGGTCAAACTAATATTCACAACATATTAAACAAACAATTGTCAGACTAGTTTTAACGAGAATGAGAAATAAAACTTACTAAAACAACACGTTAAACGTATAAAATATCGTAAACATATATATTCAAAGGTCTTATGATTTTGTTTATAGTATAAAAGTTACAATACCCAAATTGTCCTTAAAAATTATTTTAATCTATCTAAGTCTTATCTGGTTGATTGTCCCATTACTCCTTTAGGTGTTCCAGTTTATGATGTAGATTTCTGGAAGCTTAATTGGCTGACATGTTTCGGTTCTCAGCTTATCGTACATTGAAAGGGAATTATTGTAACAATATTCAAACGACGTAAGTTTGTTTGGTTGAATATTGTAACAATATTCAAACAAACTTACTTACATTCTATATTTTACTCAATCTAACCGTTCCATTATTCAACATTCTTTACTAGAGATTTTAATTTTAATTTTATAGTTCCATGATTATTGTACGATAACTTGAGTACCGAAACATGTCGGCCAATTAAGCTTCCATAAATCTACATCATAAACTGGAACACCCAAAGGACAATCAATCAGATAAGACTTAGATAAATTAAAATAATTTTTAAGGAAAATTTGAGTATTGTAACTTTTATACTATAAACAAAATCATAAGACCTTTGACTATATATGTTTATGATATTATATACTTTTAACGTGTTGTTTTAGTAAGTTTTATTTCTCATTCTCGTTAAAACTAGTCTGATAATTGTTTGTTTCATCTGTTGTGAATATTAGTTTGACCAATTTAACTCGTTCAATTAACTAATATTGAGTCAAGGTAAATATATTAAATATACTAAGTGTGTTACAAAAGGAAAAGCAGTTATACCTAGAGTGCAAAAACTTCTATAGGGCCTTAATTATAATGAAATTTATCTTCAATATTCAATTCCATAAATTAAATAATTTGAACAAATATATTTGCAATTTTTAAATGACAATATCTAGGTGTTAACATATATTTTACACCTGACTAAGATAATAGCTCTGACCATCCCACCCCAAGTAAGCAATCTAGTCTAGTTCGTGAGTGACACATTAGACCATGCAAGTACCGATGCGGATAAAGACACTAATCAATTAGAATTTGTCAGATAAAGATGTAAATTAGCTTCTAATGTTAATATAAAGTAGCTTTAATACTATCATCACTTTATGATTTAACCGAATCTGGGTATAAAATGATTAATAAGATAACTGTAAGGCTTGCTCATTTTGGGGGTTATTTTGTAGTTCTTTGAAGAATTTCCTAGCGAAACTTTCTTAGTGGATTCAGTGGATTTATACGAGCAAGATTATATCTACAACATAACAAGATAATGACGGATATCAAATTTCATAGCTGGAATCAGGGGCGCGGCCATAAATGTACTTTGGGGGAGGAATTCAATCGACAATGAAATTTTAACTGAGATGGATGGAGAGATTGTTTTATATATGAATTAATGGTATATATTTAAATTATTAGCATACTTTGGGGGTGTCAATAGCCCTTTTGGTATGCCACCAAAAGCCCTTTAGGTGTGCCACTGACTGGAATTCAACTTAAACTGAAAGCTATTTCAAATTTCCAAATTTGCCGCCCTACTTAAAAATAAACCGTATTTAAACAATTTAGTAACTGTTGATTCAGTTCATCAATGCCAATATCTGATAACTATTTAAAAAATTGTTTAATCAGTCACATTTCATAATATTATGTCATTCTAATATTATAGAGATTTTTTTTAAATCATGAGTTGCGATAATTTCCCGTAAAATCTGTCATATTTTTTTTTATTTCATTATTTCATGGTTTGTAGCACTGTTCACGTCTATTGTTACCAAAGTCACAGAAGAGAGTGTTTTATGTGGTTCAGCCTCATCATTCATTGTTTTCAATAGGAAGCGAAATAATTCCTTAATATTCCATGACGGTTGTACTGTTACTTGAGGCAGTTTCTAATGTGTCTCTTCTCAGGAAAAGGAGTGAATAAGTGGCTGTTCAAAAGAAGAAGAAAAACTTGCTTTAAGGCTATTCTTTTGATGCACACCAGCAAAGAGTGTAAAATTGTGTTGTGTTAACACTCATCGCAATAACTGCATTGCTAATAAAATTAATATATTAATAGACGCACGGAAAAAAGAAGCACGCTTTTTTTTAATATAAGCGTTGAGTTTGAATGGTAGCCCATTTGGGCGGAAGGGAGGAGCTTAGCACACCTGGGCGTTAATCTAACAGTGGCCAGAATACTAGACTAGTTTATCTTAACGTTTAATCTGCGTGTCCGCCAATGTGGGTCATTTGATTGTTAATTCATCACTGTGAAAGCCTCAATTCGAACTAAGCAATTAATTTTATTTTTCCTGTCGTGTCGGGATTCGAACATTGAGTAAACACGTAACTTACAAAGCTAAGGTGTATAACTATTCTAAGCCAAAGTTGAAATTTATTTTTGCTATAAAACTCCCTATGTTTTCTAATTTTTTCCCCAATAGATACATAAATTCTAATAAATAATAATACATAAATTCTAGTAATAATATAGAGATAAGAAATTGTGTGTGTCTACATTTACTAGCATTGGAATTTCATGTGATTCTCCAAAGTACAACATTTGAAACGTAGTATCGAAAGTTAAGATTGTTGGCCACGATAAGGTTTTATTAATGACATATTATGGGGTAGGTAAATGGCCCATTTTTTGATCAATAAGGTAGTATTATATTTAAAGCTTTCAGTTGATAATCGCAGATTCACATATTTTTTACTTATTTTTTAAAATTCCACTTGTTTTCTTGTTTTTCCCAAGACACCAAAAATTGCCTCTATTTTACCGGTTTTCCATGGGCTTGGCAACTTTAAAAACGTTTGTGTGTGTAAGTGGGTGCATAATTTTTTATATATAGACATTTACAAAGTTGTCAAGTCCTCTAAAATTCTACTTTCCTTATATATATATATATATATACACACAACACAAACACACATATATTTGTGTGTGTGTTGGGCTTTTTCACCGCTTTTAAGTGCCTGTCCAAGGTACGCGCATATATTAATTACTCTATTGGAATAAAGATGAGGAAGGTAGCATTTTAGAGGAAACCTACTCTTTTTTATGGAGGGAGGGTAGTAAATAATTTAGGAATAACCATCCAAATCACACCCGACCAGGATTCGAACCTCAATCTTCACGTCACCGGCAATCGAGTCCAACCACACGAGAATGGCGCGTTAGAACATAAGCCCACCAACGCGAGTTGGACTGTACATCATTACACATCTAATAAGACTGATAAAGTCAAATATGAGAATATTTTTAAAAGCACATTTCATGTGTGTAAAAAAACAAAAACTAAGCGACGTGCCAATTATTGTTGTAGGTGGAACAAGTCGTGGTCGCTGCTGGCTACTTCTCGCTAAGAATAAAGTCGTCATCACTGGCCGAGAAGAAAGCGCGCCACGTCACTGCATGAGGAACCATAACAATTTATTTCATTTCTTATTAAGATAATCTGTTGTTGTGAAGGCCACACCGCACAGTAGCCGAGAAGGAACGCCACCGCCTTCGGATGATTAAATAAAGACATTTCCACGAGGTCTCTCTTTAAGATGAAGTGTTCAATGGCGTGGTTACCACTCTTTGCTTTCCAATGGACCCGCAGTCGTCTTCAATTTGTTTTAATGTGTCTTTTTACCTTTTCATTTTTTACTAGCTTAACTCATTACAGACGTGTTAAGTAAACCACTTTTACCTTTAGTATCAGGGTTACTTATTTATAAGAGGAATTGTGGAATATACTAAACGGTGCGTTTCAGAAAAATTAGTATTTCCCAACTTTGATGGTAGTTTTCAGTCGGTTAATTGAAGTATCAGAACGTAAATGGACGTTTATAGTAAGTAGGCTGTATTCTATAACATTTTGTTGTGTACGTTAAAACTTAATAATGTTGAAGTATGTGAATCCTATGTAAAAACTCTGACTAAAACTATTGGCATACTTTCAATTGCTAAGATTATTTTAATATCACAAAAAGTAGGGTTTTGATTGACATAGATTGATTGAATTTATGGCTACAGTTGTCTTAATAGACTGGTTTAGTGAGTCAATATTTGTATAATATATTGCCGGCCTCTTGATCTAGTGGTGAATAATCTAAAGGTCCGGGATCGATTCCTGCTAGTATAATATACATTTTTCCCGAAGGGGAATTGTTAACATGGTTGACATGGGCTGGTTGATTAGGCTTAATCTAGGTCTAAGACTTCAACTGGCACCACATAATAATAATAATTCCGTCATATCAAGGTCGAAGTAACCACACTTATATGATGTACCAACCTCCGAAGAAGTTTACATATCCGGTACTGCCAGTAAGAGACCAGGTATGTCTAGCCGACAACTCAGTCCTCAAACGCTAGTTTAAAAAAAGGTATAATTTATCACCCACAACGGCGGGCCTACGAAGTAAACGTTAATCTTGTCTAGTATGATTTTACGGTGACGAAGAAAGTCAAGGATTCGAACCCTGGCCATGTTTACCAAGGATGTTCTCCCCACTTTCAATCCACGCAAATGTGTACATAAGTTTCCCATAAAGTCTACCGCCCTCACGCCTACCCCAACAGTGCGTGTTGTGGTTAAATTTGGATATCCCGGGAGAAACGTAAACACGTGGTGCAAAAAAAAATTATCATTGATCTACATAAGTATAATACTCAATAAAATGGTTATAAAAGTTTATTTAGCGATCATTTGACTCCAAGGTAATGGGCCATAGACTGTTTTGCACATTGAGAGTGACCCGTTTGGACCAACTAATACAGGACGTTTGGCTCAGTATTAGTAAGTAGGTGACCTGGCTGCCTAGGGGTAAGGTGTCAGACTTATGTACTGGCGGCCGGGGTTCAACCCTAGGTCGCGGCAAAGATTTATCTGATTACCAAACCCTTCCTTCACCTCTGACAAGACATCTTGTGAATGTGGGGAATGCCAGGCCTCCACCGTGGTTCGGATTCCACGTTAAACTGTAGGTCCTCCATTTCATCTCACAATCACCCTACCGTTACACATTAGCGTAAGTGCGTATAACCCGAACGGGTAGTAAGACGCGGTTCTAATAATAATAATAATAATAATAATAATAATAATAATTAGTAAGTAAATGGGAGGTGTTGGAACAACTAGGATAGAACGTATGGACTATGGATTAACAGAATTCTTCCCTTCTTTTATATGGATAGCTAACCTAAAGTAATACAATCTAGCCTAATCTAGACTAACCTAAAAATTAAGTGATATATTTTAAATTTTTGCAGACCTAGCCTAACATAACAAAGCCAAGCTTTTTAGTTTCGCAAACCTTAATTAATATAACCTAACCTAACGTAGCTATACAGAGATTCACAGACACTGGCTATAGAAACGTAAGTCAAAAGTATAAAAAAAACACACACAAGTTGGGCTTTAAAGGTGTTATCATAATTGCACCAATCATCCTATAATCATACTGGTCCAAACAATTTTTGTATTTCAACCAGGATAAACCCAGATTTCGCTGTTAGTGAAGGTTTATTTGAAACGATTGTTGTCATTTTTGTTGTTGTGATTTTCATATTCGTGTAGCCGGACAGTATTTATAAATTTGATCTTTGTGTAGGGCTTGACCGTTTTGTAAACAGAACCTCAAGAACA
>CABFVX010000432.1:196152-227028 GCA_902151425.1 Timema shepardi
GGGAAGGAATCTGAATTATTAAGAAATACTCTTCGATGGTCATGATAACGTGGTTTTAAATTTAAACTTTTTTGGCCCCCAGGTTAATTTTGAAATATTTTTATTTTTTCCCTATACATTTCAAATTTCATTAATGTATCTAACAAATTGGGGACCAAATTAAGTTTTGATTCGTAGATTGTCCCCAAAGTCGGTGACGAATGGTTGCCTAGTACCAGTTCCAACTGAGGCACTGCAATGAAATAAATAGTTCATTAAAAAAAATTATTACGTTTGGTAAATCAGCGTGTCCGAGGGGAGAGGAACTGTAATGAACCATCTGATGAGGAAACAAGTTCAGACGATGTCGTGTTACGTGTCCACACCCTGAAGAAGGATAGGTGTGGTCACGGCGCATTATCGCGCATTCGCACCGCGGTACAGACTAGGACAGAGGGTGTAAAGATTACTCCACACGATTAAGATGGAAGTGTAGTGGACGCGAGAAAAAAGACGATGCTTTTGCAATTTTCATAGCAAAACATTTTCTTGTTCAAAATAAATAAAGGTTTCTTCAATAGAAACATAGAGTTTATTTTTCTTCACATGGTGACCTCAACAGCTTTTCTGTTAAGGATGTCCTGGAATTTAATTACAACTTTTTTTTTTAGTTTATCATCTACTGCCGCTATGCTCATGACAGATATTCAATACTATTGATGTCACCATGTTTAAGAAAATTAAACTATGTTTCTACTGGAGAGTGGAGAAATATTTTATTTATTTTTATTATATTAATTTTAAAGGCTAGAAGTAAAATCACAAATTTACTTTGAAAAGAGTGGGGGCCAAAATAACATGTAGACATCAATTTTGAACGGAATCCATAAAACCGTATAGTCTCTAAGCTTGACAGACAGACAGAAAAAAGGGGGCATACAGACATGGGGGTTGACAGAATGTTTGATATTGGCAGCACATAAAACATCAAGATTAATTATAAGTTCAATGTCAAGAACGTTCACGGTTTGAATACTTCCTCTATATGAAAAAATAAAAAATATGGAATAAATTAATATATAACTGAACAAGATATTTCATAACACTGTCTAGATTACACATGCTACCAATATGTTGTGACATATACAACAATCTACCTCGTGTGTCTGGCACCATAACGCAGTCAGTAGCTTGTCTCTGCAAGGCACGAAACTTGTTTCGATTCCCAGCTTAGGCAAGATATGAAACGATACACCATTTTGTGTATTTATTTGTGCTAAAGTCTGTTTGTTATGCTTGTTTTAGAATCAAGTCAGAAACTTGTTTATTTTGACTACGTGACGTGTAATAATGTGCTGCTATACCGCAATGCGAGTGATATATATATATACACGTGATTTTGGCACTTTGAAAATTTAGGGTAATCCCACTTAATTAGTTTGACTGCGCGAAGAATACAAATGTTCATAATATGTCCTGCAACCGTGCGTGGGCGTGTGATGTACGCGGTTCTGGAATTTTAAAAAAAAAGACATCTCAAGCTGCGGCATCCTAATTGCACCCTGGGCGGTCTCCTACCACCATTTATTGTTGGGCTAAACCATAAAACTAATTCTTCTTATAAATATGTTTGTTATAAGATTTATTTCTCACCCTTCCCAACGCCGAAATTTAAATGAAGTTAAAATGTGTGCTCAGCTAAGATAAAGCTATAAAATTATTTTTTCTGAACTTTTATATTATATCATGTTAATGTTAAAGGGTCTATATTATAATACTATATGGTTTTTCAGTTAGTCTAAAGTCACTTGAAATAATTAGTTTAAAACTAATATACATGGTTTAATGTTCCTCTACATTTATTGGCTCAAACCGATTGAATGCGTAAGATCCCATCTCATCCCGGGGTGTCTTTGGTAGATAATAATACAGCTCAAAACAATATATGTATTTTTTGTGGACCAAATTTATGGCATTTTACAATTTTATTAGTGTGTTAACATCTAACAAATTACATTTGCAGGTCATAGGATTTGACATCAAAACGTGAAAGTATATGTAACTTTTATATCTGCCCTTCCTTTGAAAATTGGACTATAGGGCTCAAGAGTAATGCTGAAACATTTTTTTTATTAATCTTACGAATCGTTGGAAATGAAATATGCGCCATTTAAATCAAATAACAAAAAATAAGAGTAAATGTTGAGGCCATAGCTTCGATGAGTCAATGCAAAATATAATGCAAATAAATGTACGAGAAACAAAATATAGAAGTGCAAAAAAAATCAATAAACCATTCATATTTAGTGTATTTCCGTGTCACATAACTAATTCCCTTCTTGTCATTCAATAAAGGGTGTGTGTATGTGTGTACTTTTAACCACAATAAATTAAAAGTGCCGTTCTAAGGCCGCATTGGGTGGCCGGGCCGGACTCGGAAATCGTATTGAGACCGATAGCCAGTAAACAGTCACTGATTACAGCTCGTCGCATTCACGTCAGCACTATGTTTACAGCGCCATTGCTTTTATTACAGGAGAAATCCTTCCTTGGAAGCTGGTACAGGTCAACATCTACTCAAATAGATCCATACACCGATTGTTGTGGATATTGATATGTGAAAGGCGTTTTTTCCTAACAAGATATTTCTATATATTAAAACAATGAGAGGGAAAAAGGCCTTTCATGTTCCTATCCTTACAAGAATCAGTGTATACCTCAACTTAGATAGCGACAGTTTCTTTCACAGCAATGTTTCTCAAACTATGGTGTACATACCTTAAGAGGTACATATAATATTTTAGAATGTATACACTATTTAAGTTTTACGAAACAGCCTTCACACGTGACGATTTTTCGCCGTTGCCGTGGACGGCGCGCACCATCTGTACCGACGGCGTGCCGTGCCTAGTTGAATTCCATCCAATTTGCCGTTTACATTTTCTCGCTATGCTCTAGTGTGTTAACATTAACCAAAAAAAAAAGAAGATTTTGTATGTACCAAACTTTTGTTTTTCTTCTCGTCGTCCAACGTCTCAAATTCTGAATTGATTAAAGCACAAACCTCCCTCCAAGCTGACGATAACTCAATCCAATATTTGTACTCCTCTAAGATTCTGCCTAAAAGCACTGGACTCAATTCCACTTGTACAATCAATGCCTCAACATCGAATTCAAAAGATCCAGAAGCCGAAGCATCTATTCAGTACAACGAACAACGTGGGATTTAAGCTAGCCCGCCGTGCGGACCAAAGGCGAAACACCGCGACGTGTGAATAGATACATTAGACACAATGTATCTCGACCATTTCGGCGGGCCGTCTCTAGATCGAGATACACCGTCGCAAACACGGCGGCCCTCCATGGCATTATCACCGTGCTGTCACGTAGGAAAGCTCTCATTTGAACCTGTGCGTCTCGATAATCACGGCACCGCGCCGTCCACAACTCGACACGTGTGAAAGTCGCCTTAAAACATAAAATAAATGTTGATAGTTGTAGGGCTGATAAATTAATTATTACAGATTTTAACACGATGAATCCCGCTTCACTGGTCAAACGGGTGTATAGTCAGGGGCCTCATCTCACAATAGACTGGACTGCTGATTATGGGGGGAAAGGGGTTCAAATTCCGGTCGAGTGTACTGAACGTGGTTTTCCCTAATAGTTTTTCACGCAAATGTGGTTAAACTCCATATAAAACCAATAGTTTTAATCAATTAGCATAATTATCACATATGCGTATAGCCTGAGTGGGTAGTAAGATGCGGTACTTAAAAACACAAGGACGGACTTTTATAACTCTTTCTTTTCCTCGATTCCGCATTTGTTTGGCTTTATTAAAATTTGTAACGGGTGTTTATATTTTACAAGATTTCAGTTATTTGTTTTGTATTTTCCTTTAAATATCCGGAAGAGGTACCAAAAGGGGTAAGTGAATAGTGAGAGTTGAGGAAACACTGTTTTATGGGTTAAGTGGGTTGCCTAACAGAGCGCTAAGGCGCGTTGCAGACGTCCATAAATGCGTTTAATAGAGAAACAGTTTGTTAGTTTTAAATAAGGTGTATGTCAAAAATGGAGCATGGGGGGAATCATGAATAGCTTAGTGGTAGAAATTGGTGCATTAAAACAAAGATCCCAGGTTCGATTCTCGGTTCCAGGTATCATTTTTCAACGAACTTAAAATAATTGAAATGTGGTGCTTTTTATATGAACAGTGCCGTAATTACAATTATTTGTAAAATGTGCGCTGATATTTATTTGAATTTGCTTTAGGCCTAATGATAGCTCACGATATCATTTGACCACTCTTTCGCATAAATGATGATTTCACACATCCATCACAGACTCAGCTTTAAACTATGAGTGAAGAATCACCCCCGGGCAAGGGACGAATCCTGGACATCTTGGTGGTAGAGCATTGCCACGCTAAGTCAAAGGTCTCGGGTTCGATTCTCGTGTCTAAGTATAATTTTTCAAGAAATTTAATTAACTGAAATGTGGTGTCCTCCATGCGGAAATTTTCATATTATAATAATTGGCAAAATGCGTGTTAAAATTTTACATTTGGAGCTATCCGATTAATTTTTTTTAACTGTAGAGCTGTCTCATTTTCAGTGTCGTTTCACACCAAATGTCAAAGTTCTGAGATCAAATTAATTATTATAAACATAAACCTAGCCCCCCTAAAACATTTAGAATTATTTTCAATAGGGACAATTCTAAGAGGATTGATTGTTTTAGTTGTTTTGAAGCTTCAGGACAGCCGTTTTCATAAGAAATACCGCAGTTGGAGGATATTTGATATCACATTAGCTTTTATATCTTTCACAGCGTCTCAGTACCCATTTAGGCTACCCGCATAACTTGATGACGCTAATAGAATAGGGATAATAAAGGTATAATTTTATAAGTATTGTACCCGCATATGCGTGGAGGAATACAATTTAGGAGGGAAAAAAACCTTAGTAAACCCAAACGGTATTTAAACCCTGATCACCCCATCACCGGCAATCCAGTCGAACACGTACCAACCACCATTGATGACAAAACAACAACTTTAACCATCAGCAACCTACAACAACAACCATCTTGATTACGAGGCTGACAGTAAAACTTTGGGGGCGAGGTGAACCTATCACGAGGTACGTACGGTATTTTATATTGCCAGTAAGGAAGGCCGACCAATATAATCTCACACATGTTCACTCTTTACAACATTAAATACAGCCGCGCCGCCGTGAAGAGAGTGATCCACCTGTTGATTGAACTATGTTTTCAACTCCCACTCCGCTCCCCACCCTCCCCCCTCTCCTTTCCAATCCTTGGTGTCTCGAACAAGAACAAAGCCTCGTCGACATGTTGCGTAAACTCCATAAGTGTCGATATCTCCCTAGTTATTAAGGAAGGTGTGAGGGGGTAGGAAAGGGTAGAACAAACCCATTTTTACTTTAAATTAGGAGAGAAAAAAAATCATAACAAACGAATAACACGAAAAATATGATAATGAAAGTAATTCTATAATTTGTGTACAAAAAATATACATACCTTAGCCATTTGCTCCAAACGTGAGTTTTCAATTATTTTAATAAAACAATCCATTTTTTACTGATTATTGGGGGGACGTACCCCTTACCCCCTAGTATCCACTACCTCCCCCTCACCCCACTACCCAATTCCTCCCGTGATAAGCTCCGTATTCTTATAGTCCATAAGAGTCCGTATAATTTTTAATTTCATCTACTCTCTCCGGGTCCTTAATCACGTGATATGTCAACCTATGTCCTATGGGAAAGTAATCATTCTTTGTCCAGTTGAATTTGTAGAAATAACACAATTTTTAGCCCTAGTAACATTTTTATAATTTTAATTTGTGTTTAGTATTTTTAGTTTAAATAACAATAACCGTTATACATAAAAGTGTTCTATGAATTTCTATTAAAGGTAAATAAATAAATAAAACTGTTACCTTTACAATCATTTTTGCTTTAAGAACGAGTAGTAAGAATTGGTGCTTAAAAAAAAGCTTTCCCTTAGATTCGATTTATTTATCATTATTACATTTATTTATCTACCTATGTTTGGTTACCCGTAGCCATCCGTAATTACAATCGCTAAGAAATTTAAGGTGTGACCGAAGGGAGAGTAATTTTACAGTTTTTATAGCATTACACTTATTTTTTGCCAAAATAAATCAAATGTTACTCCAGTAACAACAGAGAGTTTAGTTTTCTGCACATGCTAATATCAACAGATCTTGAATATCTGTCAAGGGTGTCCTGGATTTTCGTCATTTATCTTTACTTAAAAGTGTTGACAAAATTTCAGGACATCCTTGACAGATATTCAAGATCTGTTGATATTAGCATGTAGAGAAAATTAAACTCTTATGTTGCTACTGGAGAAAAATTTGATTAATTTTGGCCAAAATATGTCAATTCTATAAAAACTGGAAAATACTTGTGGTCTCTTCGGCTGGTGTCTACGTAGTGCTGCAGACTAAGGACCGAGACTCCATGGGCAAGAGAAACCTGTTACTGATGAAACTATATTTCTTACGGACTACGGACGCTACGAATGCTGCAGACAACAAGATGGCAGTGGAAGGTGAAGAGGATTCCATTTCCGAGTTACTGAGGTGTGTCCATGTTATTTAAAACATCAATAAGTCGATGAGTAAATAAATACATTCTGATAAAAGATCATCCGCAGTGCAAACAATCACTAGGGTTGTGTCACGATGGATTTATATCGACTGAATGAGGTCTAGTCTAAAGCTGGTGAACCTTTTTGAAAGTGCTTGCTTGTACAGTAAATATTTTTTTGGAGAAATTCTTTAGAGTACTCATAGAAAATTTTAGTAGCGAATTGCACCATTAAGTTAGAGCAGTTCATTATATTTATTAATTAAATATTATTATTGTGGGTTTTTTTAAACAGAGATAGTGAACACAATAGTTGAAATTCGTGCTAGCAAGCCTATTTATTCAAACTATCTTTTTATCATCTTCTGTAGTTGAATGAACTAAGGCGTCACACTGTCAATAGAAATTGTCGATTACAGAAAGATCGGGATTTTAGTCTCGGCCTGGTGTACCGAAGGGGATTTTTCCTAAACAGTTTTTCATTCACCCTTCAAAACAAATGTGAATATACTTCCTCATCTAAATGCAACATTCTTCGTTATTAACACAACAGCGTAATTAGTACAATGCGTACAACCTGAATGGGTAGTAAGACGCTGTGCTGACAGTTGTTCTTGCCAGAAACCTACCATATGATAAGACCCACGTATGTAACGTGCGTAAACAAATTCTATTTTGTTTTCTACCTATGTAATATTTGCATAACGTTAAAATATATTATATACTAATATAGTAATTATTATATATAATTACTAATACATTAATTATAATCAATAATGATAAGAAAATACTCCAATATTTTATTTTGCTGCAATAACGTCCCATATACACGCAAAAGAAAGTCTCCGAAAGTTAGCGACGAATTGTAAAAGCATTCGAAGGTCCTATCTATGATTACCATAATATTTTTTTTAAAACTGAGGGGGAGGGTGAGTATCAAATATTATATGTATGCCTATATGTTACAAAAATAAAGGAAGTGGAGTAGTTAGAGGTGAAAGGGAAAAAACTATTTAATAAATTTCCCTTTTCATTGCTAATTAATTGATACACTGAGTGACATCACGTTAAATAATATATTTAAAGAATCATTAGTTTCATTGTCATCTTCAAGGGATGAATATTAATATAATGGAAAAAAACTCTTCGTGTAAACACATAAAAAGTAAAACAAACGTAAACACCGATTTTTGTAGGAAGTCCGTGTTGGAAGTTCTTATTTTCCGGCTTAAATTCTTGCTCTTGTCAAATAGAACTTGTAAAAAGAGCTTTTTGAACAAATAAAAATAAATGATGACTGAAGTTCATTGCGTTAGCGCTGTTCAATTCAAATATTTCTCAGAATTCAAAAAGAACTACTTTTGTAAGTACTTGGTTAAAAACTTGACTAGTATGTGTACTCCCACCTGCGTTGTGGGAAAACTGGACCTCACCCTAAGAAACAGTACGCATGGTAGGTCGGTCACCCTACTTATACTGAACAGTGTTTTTTAATAACGCTTTCACTTTGCCAAATGTTTTGTTTACAACTGGTACAGTTACTTTTTAAATAAAGAACCGTGAACATCCTCCACTAAAATTTCACTCTGTCAGTCATTTACAATGTTTGTGCGATTAGTCCCTTACCTTCTTCGTATCTTATAAACAGACCGCCAAAAGTTAACGGTACAGACAAATACTTCGCATTTTCTGCAAACTACGAGCCAGAAAGTTGGTTTAAAAGTTCAAAAAAACATGGGTGAATAGCCTGTGGAAACGGGATTTGAAGGGTAAGGGTGGGTGCAATAAAATGAACACTGGTAAGGCAGGGTGAGTGGTTAACACGCATACATGACTCTGACCCGGAAAAACTAGATTGCTTTTTTACAAGATAGATAAAATTGTTTAGGGTTTCCAATAAAACGTAAAAGTTTTTTTTTATCGATACAACATAAATGTAGGTACAGAATTTCTCAAACTATGCTACCTTGTAGATAACATTATTGGGGGTGCTGCTCCAGAAAATGTTTAGCCTTTGTTTTAAAATTGTTTAAAAGGAAAAAAACACGTATACAAAAAAAATATTCAGGAACTTGATAAAATCTTAACAAAATAAAACGTTTGTACTTACTTTAACTTAAATTGTTACAGTTCAAGATTGATCTATTCATTTAAAAATGATATCCATTCTTCTTGTTTTAATTTGTGCAAAAAGTTCAATAATTTTCTCCGTGATCCCTGGATGACAATTGAGGAAAATTTTCTCCATTGAAAGTACTGCAAGTGCATTTAGTCTTTCTGTTAAATAAAAGAACCGAAAAAAATGAATCAAATAGAATAGCTGGAAGCAGAATAATAATCTAATTCTACACTCTTCTACACTTTATCACATTCAAGAATATGGTACACGGTTTTTAAGTACAACACACGCTTAATAAAAGAAATTTCCTTCTACCATCACGCCTGAACCGGCATTGCGAGAGCAATAGTGCTCTCTTTACCTGGCGGTCCCGCCTTCCTCCCCCCCCCTATGTGCGCATGCACACAACAATCAAACACCACGTCACTGGCACTGTGAAGCGCACAGTTCCATACAAAGATTTTTGTATCTTTTTCATAAATTTGGGTATGAATACTGAAGTACTGACACTAGGATTAAAGCATATATATTGTACTACAAAAATAAATAAAGAATTAAAGAAAAAATGACTCATTATATTAAATGTTATCTATAATATCAAGTGTAAATAGGAGGCGCTGCAGTTCCGCAGTGCCTATACACGAGCCGCTACTGCTACCTTATAATACAGTTAAAAGCAGAGGTCTATACTTTTTGATCCCACGTATCTTATATCATTTTCGGTAGTTGAAATTATGAGAAAATGGTTGAACCGATCAAAGGTGCTGGGTTTGATTCCCATGTTTAGGTGTCATTTCTTAATTTAAATAATATGATATTAAGATGCGGCTATGACCATAATGAACAAATATATTAGCTTTTATATTCAATCCATCACTAATTTTAAAGGTTAAGGTCTCCGGATGTTGGCAAAAATAGTAGCTTCCAACGAAAAGCCGGTTTTCCTAACGAATTCCCAGTTTTTCTGCTGTGTGCGCGCAGTGTCTCACCTGAACAATCAGTCTTTGTTTACAGTACAGTACCAAATAAAATATTTATCTTTCTATTTATCTGATTTTCTAGGGAATTAATATACTGTTCCACACCCATAAAACTATTAGAGCAGTGATAAACATAGATAACTGGAAGATGGGTCGTTTTAAAGTTCTCATCGTGATGTGAAAGGATATACGTTTTTCTTAAAATGGAACCCCAAAAACTCAAAATCTATGTACAAGTGATTGATTTTGACAACTAAATCTTTAACTAGAAGGTCGATTGAAGCTCGAATTATTCATAACCTTTCCCAGTAAAAGGTTTTGAACACATTTTAACGTGATAATGTGTAGCCATCACTGTAACGATTTACTAGCATTTATTCATTTATTTATCTGTCTGATGAGTTTAATAGTGATATGGATGTTGGGGTGTAATAATTATACACGTGGTTTGTATTAGTGAATTGTAGTATGATATGGATGTTGGGGTGTAATAATTATACACGTGGTTTGTATTAGTGAATTGTAGTATGATATGGATGTTGGGGTGTAATAATTTATATACTTGTGTGTTATGTTGAGTAAAAGGTTTTATATGGATGTTGTGGAATGTGATTAATGTGGCCTATTTGCTCGCGTCTTGTGTCTGTGAGTTGTAGTAAGATATTGATTTTCATTAGAAGGTATATGGTGTTGACCCCTATCTCTTGTTTAGTAGGCCATATAACACCACATCACACACTCTCGCAAAACAGTCAATCCGGTGGAGCGTCTTGAAAGTGAAAGTCCCTGCTACTATTACTACTACTACTACTACTTGATTGCTGTTGTCCGGTGATGCTACTGAAGCGACACACACACATACCCCTCCCCCCGACCAACCTCCTCCTCCTTTAATACTCTCCTCACTCAGAATTGAAGTGGACTATGTCCATAGTTAATTCCTTCTTCACTCAATACTATCCTCAACATTGATCGGGCTGGGCTTATATTAAGGCATAACGCGTAGCTTAGAGTATGTACATGGCATATAGTGCGCAGGAAGTTAAAATAGATTATTTTCAATGATGACGTTCATAATCGATACATAGTGACTAGTGAATAATGCACAATGCATAGAGTAATTTTAACTTTAATATTTTAAGCATTATACATAAGCTTGAGCATAGACAGTCCTTGTATCAGCCAATGAGAATGTGAGAAGCTCTTCCTCCATAGTGTGAACCAACAAACTAGCTATACCGACCGAGCGGCCGCCACCGTTAACGATTATCTTGCCAGTATTCACGGATAGAGGGTGTCATGTTGTCAGAACAACAAGCCCTTCAGCCGCTAATCTTAGTTTTCTAAATCGGAGATGCTACTTCTTTATTTGAGTAGTCCCTCATTCGCCCTCATGAGGCTGAGTTTGTCCCCGTGCCAGTCCCAGTGGTTCACAGAAAAAATTTGGAAGCGCCGAGGATCGAGCCCCGGGACCTCTGGATCTGAGGCCAGGAATTCTGACCACTAGACCACAGAGGTGAGAAACACCAGCCAATTAAAAACGCCAGTACACCACAGCCTACGGAAACTATCGTATGTTCATGTTTTAAATGTCTGGCTGTGGCCATACTTGTTCGTTATTGACGAATTTTCTTTGTTTTAACATCAATGACCACGATTTCAAAATTAACGATAGGAAATAATGGGGAGATCTTATATTTTTGAGTGTGTTAATGAGAAGCAGGTCTACCATAATATTCACGACAATAATAAAATCAGAACCAAATAAAAATTAAATTTGATCTAATAGTACTGTCAACACTTTGTTTTTAGGTTAATTTAAATTTTCAAAATATAGCTTACGGTTTGATTAACATGGTTTTATGAATGAACCCTTTGGTGAAGAATCTTTAGATACCTTTTCTATTAGCGCCAATTTATATTCATAAAAGACAATCAATTTAAGCATGGTAGGACCTGAAACTCTACGTTTCATTTCAACCGATAACTGTCCCCGTGGCCAGTCCACCTGATTATGAACCTAGGGACCCAGGGGTTCAATTCCCGGCTGGTATTTTGGGTATTTTTCTAAAAGGAGAATGACCCCACCGGTAACTAGGGTTTGATTTTTTGGGCTTAAGTTAGGTTTAAGTGTTTCCATTGGTTCCATACCCTCGCACACACGATTACCATCAACTCATTTCATACCCGCCTCGGTGGCGTAGTTGGCTAACGTGCTTGTCATGTTAAACTTAACTGCTGAGGATGGGGAGATCAAGGTTCGAATCTCGGTCGGGTGAACTGGGGGTGGTTTTTCCTAAATGGTTTTCCACTCTCCCTCCACGCAAATGCGGGTTCACTTCCCCTAATTCAACCTTCCTAATTCCTAATCCATTAGCGTAATTAGTACTTAAAGCGTATAGCCAGAACGGGTAGTAAGACGCGGTGCTAAATAATAATAACTCATTTCATAGGGACATGGAAAGAGACTCCTCACAGAAAAGGCTGTACGATTATAACATTCGGGCGTCTTCTGGGCAACGGTAAATTAGCACCGGCTATCTTTCCACAACTGGGCTAAGAATGATGCAGCCCAAAAGCGCAATATCATTGTTATTTGTACCGATATATTGTTCTTAAGAATGGCGCAATGCATGATATGTACTGTTCGAATTTGGCTAATCATTGTTAATGGATGTAAAATCAATCAATCCAACACTCTTGAGTTTATTATTTGTGTGTTGGGGATATTATTTTTAGGGAAAGGGTGCTAGAAACACGTTAAAAATATTGCTTTGTATCTCTCCGTGTCTTACTACCCATTTGAATAATACGCATGTATATTAATTAAGTTAGTACTGTAAGAATGAGGCAGGGGGATTTTAGAGTAAGTAACTGCAGTACTCCCAGCCGTGATTTGAATCATAACCTTTCCATTAACTGAAAACGAGACTCATTGAATATTAGTGAGATTTGCATTTAAATGGCGCATCCACTGGCGCAAATAGAACTCGTATTCACGATTTACTATTTTTAGAAAATTTTGATTACAAGTTCCTTTAAATGTCGTAGTTATCCACATCGGTGGGAAAGGAACCTGTTAGGCTCATCTAGTCTGGTTGGCTGTTGGTTGGGGGTTGAATCTTGCCCACGTGTACTAAGAGCGATTTTTACTCCCGACTATTTAGAGATAGTTTCGCTTTAATTCTACCTTCAGACTTCTGTGCTGGGGGTCCGGGGTTCAATTCTCGGTCCCGGCACAGATTTATCTGAATGCCAAACCCTTCCTTCACCTCTCACAACTTGTGAATGTGGGGAATGCCAGGCCTCCACCATGGTTCGGATCCCACGTTAATCTGTAGGTCCTCCATTTCATCTCACAATCACCCTACCATTACACATTAGCGTAAGTGCGTATAACCCGAACGGGTAGTAAGACGCGGTGCTAATAATAATAATAATAATAATGTTAGGCATATCTAGTCTGGTTCGCTGGTAGTTGGGGGTTGAATTTTGGCCACATGTAATAAGGGTGGTTTTTACTCCCGACTATTTAGAAATAGTTTCCTTTTAATTCTACCTTACACATCTCTACCCTATTAACGTAATTAAAATTAGTATATTCTGAACGTTAAAGTAAAACGCTATGGGAAATTATTTGTGTAATTTTACTGAAAAGAAATTCATTGCTCATTTCGATAGAGGATGGAAAACCACATGTTGGGTAAGAAACGATGGACCAAAACCAGATTGTATCATAAGAAAAACCTTTTAGAAAATACAAACTTATGGTTTTGCAGTCAAAATTGATAACATTTTACCAAGGGTCTTTCAACTAAAACCAATAGAAATTAAAATTAAAAAATAGCATAAAAATGTATTGTTAATAACTGTATTTATAAAATTAATATTAATAAAAAGAAAATGACTTTACTGAAACCAAATAGAGAGAAAAAAATTCATCAAAACAAACTTAAACAGAAATACGTTTTAGAACTTTCCATATTCTGTGACTTGAAAAGGAAGCGTTTTACACAATTATGTTTCTATTCATATGTATTCTTATTTTGAGCCATAGGATACGGTAGTGAAGTTTTGTCAGTTGAAGTTTAGTTCATTCAGTATTTCCTCAGGCAGAGAGAGTATTTATTATAGTCTTAAATTGATGTCTCAATAGTTTAATTTCGATTTAAACGACATTAACCTTGAAACCACATAGGGGAAAGGGCGGGGGTGGGGGGGATGTTTACTCGCACCAATTAATCAGTGTGTTTGTCGTCATAATATCCTGTTTATTTTCGGCCATTCTCGAAAAGATGGTGTAAGAGCGGCCCTGGAGGTGTCTCGAGTAAACCACTTGCTTGCTTAATGTCGATTTGATTTCCACCTCCCGGACAAGCGACAAACAGTTTCGGAATAATAATGGCCTCCCGTTTCCGGCCAACAGTTACTTGCGCACTGGATCTTTCCTTTGTTTCTCATCACGCTCTCAAATTGGCCTTCGAAAAGACAGCTCACTCTGTGGGGTCTTCTTTTGTTCCTACGCAAGTTATGTATCCCTTGAAAATTAGATTTTTGAGTAACATTTATTTTCATTTTTATGTTGTATGAAATAAAAATTATATATATTTTTTAAACGAATTTGGTAGATGGAGTGTCTCCCCTTCTCTGTTCCAGGTGTTCAGAGATCGATTATTACTTGCTCAACTAGGGATACAATTTACGCACCGAGATTTTCCATATTTATTTTCTTTTTTCTTTATCGCCGCGTCTTACAAACCGTTCGGGTTATACGCTTATGTAGTAATTACGCTGATGGTTTTAAGGAATAGGAAGGTTATAGTCAGAGGAAATGCACCCTTATATGAGTAAAGGGAGAGTGTAAAACCATCTAGTAAAAACCACCCTCAATACACCCAACCGAGATTCGAACCTTGATCTTACCGTCATCGGTAATCTAGTCTACTGATAGAGTTACGTCATAGATCCTTCGGCCACCGAAGCGCGTTTCATATTAAATTAAATTAAATTTAAAGTTTCCATCAAAACATTTAGTTTATTACGGTAAAATTAGCAAGGATGAAAGTTGTTTCTATATTATTAATACAGAAATTTAATTTTTACCACAAAAGTGAGGTATGTGTATCATTGAAAGGTTAAGCCTTTCCTTCAGCAAGTTTTACAATTTAATACATTGTTCTTTTAAACATATTTACATACTGTAGCTAGTAAAATAAAGTTGAAATTTAATAGTAATTTCATTACAAGTAAAGCTCTTATGAAATTATATATGTTAATCTAATAATCTATAGTATAAATCTTAGCATTGTCGCTATCACGGAAATAATATTCTAAATGTAAATAATACCTCGCTAATCCGAAATCTTCTCACGCAAATGGCTCTGATCGTTTAGATCTCAGTAGATGATAGTTCATAAATTCTCCATCATCATGACTATCAAAATAATGTTTTTGGCCCCCAGGAATCAAGTTCCGGCTGTTCGTGCGGCAAAGTCCTCTTACCTGCCATCTCTGGACGGCCAGACGAAACTACCTTCAACCTTTATGTACCAATCACTTCGGGACCCCGGCATCCGTAAGAACGTTCACTAACAGATGAAACATTTGAATTTTGGGCTATCTGCTAGCACTTTTAATGTTTAAAATAGCAAGTACGACTCCTTAGCTCATTCAGTAACACAGCTTGCCTACTGAAGTAGGTGTCCCTTGTTTGATTACCACTCAACCTGAAAAATGTATTCTTCTTTCACAGAAATGAATAAGCGGCTAAGAGGCTAGAGTTTTGTATTTATTTTCGGGCGACATTAGTTTGTATGTCGTGTGTTGGTATGATCAATCTGTTAAGAACGTATACATTTTATACACTTTTTTTTCCATAGCGTCTTACTGGATGTTCAGGCTAAAAGAATATAATATGATAATTACCCTAATGGATGAGGAATGAAGGTTTTTAGAGGCAGATTATACGTTTTTGCTTGTTAGGAGAGGGGGAAACCATTTATTGAAATCCACCCTTAGTACACCTAGCTGGGATTCGATCCCCCGTATCTCCGCGATAAACAGAACCGTCTAACCCCAGCACGAGAGTGACTACTTAGGCCATTCGGCTACTGAAAAGTGTCGCACATAGTTCAACTAAACTAGTTATGTATTCTATGTGAAAATTTATATATTCTATAGCATTTTAAAATAATTATTTAATTGTTTTAATATAATAAACACATGTATACTATTTTTTATGTAAGATATTCTATTATTTGTTTAAATTCTCATAAAAGGCTATAAATATTTATTCACTTAATGAAGGAACATTATATTGCTCAACGGGGATGCCTTAACAGAGAATATCTTTTTTTAAATTAACTCCTTATTGGGGCTCATTATCAGGAAACTTCCATTTACCCATAACCTTTCTTATTCAAGCACTAATAATCACGGGTAGTAAGACGCGGTGCTAAATATTATTATTATTATTATTATTATTACACTAATAATCATCAAATAAGTAAACTATCCACAAGTCAAGAGCTACGTTCCATGCGGGCGTTAAAGTCACTACTTTTCAATAAAGGGGAAATAACTCATCCTTTCAATAAAAATGACTGTAAATTAGGGTGGAAAATATTTTGTTGTTACTGTATCTTAAATTGGGGATATTGTTTATTTGATATTGTTATTTACTTGACACAATATGTTACAGGCATAACTAAAAATTAGTCATCTAACACAAGTCATATTCTTGCCAAATCCAAACTTTAAACGAACTTGCATCATTTTTAGAGATTATATGAAATAACACACATAACCTGTAAGCGAAGGACTGTTTTAAATTTTGGTATTATATCTTCTCAATTATTTTGGAATTGTATGCATTATTTCTGTTCTTTTAAATATCAATCCATCATATGAGGATTTTTTTAAGCATCGCGTTTGTTTACCTGTTCGGGCAATACGCCTATGTACTAATTACACTAGTGTGTTAGGGAGGAGGAAGGTTGAATTTAGAGTAATTGTACCCACATCTGCGTGGAAAAAGGGGGGAAACGTTTTTTTATTCCATTTTTATAGCCGGCCTGGATTCGAACCCCAATCTTCCCATAATCGGCAGGCCAGTCTATAACCAGAGTGAGGCCTTAGAGCTTAGACCATGCTGGCCACCAAAGTGGGCATGAGGAACTTAAGTAAGCTGCTTTATATCTATATTCTGTCACAATAATTTAAAAAAGTGCCATAATAGTTGCATATATCATAATATTGAATTTACAAATAGAACCAGGCATCTAACAGCGTACAATTAATTTAGTTACCTGGAACTTTTCATACTATCTCCTCTAAGACACCAGCACACAAAGGGGTATGACAACTAGATAGCGCTAAGGATCATAGAGGGGCTAATAAGGACCCCCTAGCCTGTGCCAAAGGACACTAGTTTGTGGTACCCTTCATTATTAGTGGGACAAATTTTGTAATTAATATTCTTTAGCATCTCACTCAAGCCATCCGTATTTAGCAACAATAATGAAATAGGAATGGGAACGGTAGAATTGAAATGGGATGTATTAAAACTCACATGGAGGTATGAGAATCAAACCATTTAGGGGAAAATACCCTAAATGCATACTGCCTATATTCGAACCCTGGTTTCCCGGTCTCCAGCAAACCAAACTAGATGAGTTTGATGTTTAATCCACGTATCATTGATGTGTGTGTTGTTTTTTTGTTAGAGTTACTTTGAATTATAAATTTTTAGCGTAGCGTAATTTATAATTTATATTTTTACTGAAGAGTACTGCATTCATATGAGAGATAAATTAAATAAAGAGATCACATGTGACTTATTGATGCAAACAAGAGAGACTAACTACAATTATATATAAACAAACATTTAAAGCCAATTAATTGAAATTAAGTTATTTAACTATTTTATAGGCCTAGAAAAAGTGTGTTTTTTAATTTGAAATTTTATTTACCGATAAATAAGACTTTCACCAAACAATTTTTTTTTATAAATTAAGTTTAACGATTAAATATTTATTAGCTGACGGGAAGTGAAACTGTGTCAAGTTTATAGAAACTTGAGATATGTTTTTAATTTGGTCATTAGCATTTAGATCTACGACCAAGATTACCATCTCGTCGTCTGGTGTTTGTCAACTAGCCGAGCATACATACGTGTGTAAACACGAGGGAATTTCCAGGCTTATAGGCAATCTCAAAACTCGCCAGTTTACGAGGAGAAAGAATACTGCAATTGTAACAATAAAAATAAAGACTTATACATTCATTTATTTTTTATTTTGGATACTTAACCAAAGTCATAGTCGTGAGGGGGGGGGGGCTAGGGGTTCAAACCCCCCATCCTCAAAATGTTACGAACAAAATATATACGGTTTTATTTAGGGTTCAAACAATTTCAAAATTGCAGCCAATGTTTACAATAATAACCTTTTTCTGACTGGCTATCACTTACATACACTCCTAACATATATGTCCTTTAGTACAACCTGGTTCAATAAAATTTAAACAAAAAAATATTGACCCCATGATATTAAGGCCAATTATATACTTGGTTCATAATTAACGAGGAAGCTGAGGCTTCAATCCCAGTCGGGTATGCGTATGGGTTTCCTTTTTATTAAATAGTTTTTTACTCTCCCTCCACGCAGATGTCATTAAATATACTTTAAATTATTACCTTCCTCCTCCTTACACCACTAGTGTAAATATGAGGATAGAACGTAAGGATAGCAAGAAGCAAGAGGAAAAACCGTTTTCCACATCTTACCATCCTTTTTAGAGATAATAAAGTTATAATTTAGAGGAAGTGTAGCTTACCCGAAGTTGCGTGGACTGAGGGTGGGAAAATATTGAGGAAAAACCACCCACGGTATACCTCACCGATATTCGAACCACGAGTTACCCATCACCACGAATTCAAACATGAAAGTGACGCATTAGACCAGCGTTTTTTTATACTGGGATTCGTCATAATTATCTCAGGTTCTCTGAAGCAATTTTAGAATTTTCTTAATTTTTTATTCTATAAAATAGCATCAGTAACTAGGATTGCCAATTTTTTCAGATATGAACAAAGGACACTTGCCACAAAAAAAAAGACAGCCAGAACATGATTGTAATGTTTTTATAATATAAGTGTAAATAGTTTGAGGGTTTCAGCATGTGTTATTTCGGGTGCAAGGACTCATTGGGTCTAAAAAAGGTTTGGCAACCCTTGCATTACACCATTCGATTGATTGATTGATCGATTCGATTTAATTATTATAGAGCAGAACGATACATATAGTGAATATATTCGTCATCACTACCTGGATTCGAACCATAGTTAATATTAGGAACAAATTAAGACGTTAGTCGGTTCATTACGTGCACGTTAAATGCCTCAAATAAATAAATAAATAATAATAAATCAAGACGTTCCGGTTTGTGTAATAAGTTAGATTTATAAAATTCATAACATCCAACAAAGGCATAAGCTCACACTAGTGTAATTACATTTATTTAACTTTACTATTACAACTATTGTCCGATTAAAATTTCTTGCATTAAACCACAAAATAATAATCATTGTTCCTAATGATTCACGCTTGTGTATAATTTTTTTTTTAATTAATGAGTAACAAAAAAAGTTTTAGAGGCTCAAAGAAACTATAAAAGGAACTGTCACAATTCCTCTGGAGATAAATTATAGAATTAATTTCGCAGAAAACAGTTTTAACTTCGATTGTATGTGTGATAGTCAACAATTCTAATCGTTTATGCCAGTACAGAGCTATATTTTTTGTATAGCAATGTTAATAATTTAAATATTTTTAAGTTCATGAAATAAAACTTCTACCATCCTTGTCCAAAAATGCTTCCCCCCCACCCCCCAATAGTTTCCAAGTTTTCGACACCAGGTGGATGAGATAAGGGATTTTCGGGGAGGTGACTGCCCTCCTGAATACCTTGCCGAAGAAAAATCATAGGAGTGTGGAGTGTCTAGATCGAAGATAATGGTGCAGAATCAGCAGGCTAGTTTCTCTGTTCAGTTGTCACCGAATAGTACAACTTCCTTTGTAGATGTACCGACCACAATCTTAGAGAAGTTAAGCTGATATTTACAGTTACCTCTAGCTTTAGCAGACCAATTAGCTTTCATCAGTCATTTTGAAAGGTATCGGAAGTTATTCGGTTTAAGGTGGTGTTGACTACGTGTCCCACTACATTCCTAAGGGGACCATGTAGACTATATATATATATATTGGGAATATTTACTAGGATATTTTGATGGCAATGTATAAAACATACAAACCAAACCTGAGAATTTAATTTGAAGGAAAAACTTTTAAGATGTATATCCATTTCTGCGTGGATGAAGAGTGAGTAAAGCCATTGGTAGCCCCGGAAGGAATATGAACCCCTACTTATTCGTTATTGGTTGGCCAGCGTGGATGAAACTGACATTGAGTCCTCCTGCTCTTCGATGCGAGTAAACAGAAAAAATAACTGGATGTTTACTACCCCTTAAAACATTTTTGTCTTATAACTTTGAGTTGAGAGTTTAATGAAGCAATATTTGATTTATTTTTGCCATTAAAAAATCTCCAGAAATACTTGCCTTTTGTCTCGTCCCCTACACTATCACCATAAAACAACATTATTGATAAATTGCCTAATGTAACACCAAATATATAATTATTTAAGTGCGAAGACCGTTTTTTAATCTAACTTTAATCAAATTAAATTTGAAAATGTGGCTCATCTGCCAAATGTATGATACATAGAAGACTAAAGACGTTGTGGATATGTAGAAATTTGGAAACGCTTATGTGTATAGTAGGTTTATATACAGATATAAAAAAATATAGGATTATTTTAAAAACTATTTTGTGCTGTATTGTGACGTAGCTAATTTTGGTGTTTAAATATCTATAGAAATAGAATATCATTTTTATAAAAACACAAAACTAAAATGTGATTTTATGTTTTAATCGGAGATTTTCATCTCAAACATTATCGATTTGATTCAAATCCAATGTATTGTAAAGTTTGATTTTATATTGAGTTCAACGGCCTTTAAAAACGTTTGTGGAGTATATCTTGTTTTGAGTTTTAATTTTCTAAAATATAAAAACAGACAAAAGCCTAACAGGAGGAAAGTTAATAATTATTTTGATAAAAATTTATTTTTAAACTTTTAACATTCAAAATGTCCTATCGAGTTTTTATTTAAATAATTCACGACAAATCTTTCTTAGCGATTTTATTTTTGCGTTCACAGAATTAACTTAAAGTGACATACACTTGAATTCAAATAATTTTAATTAGAAATAATTAAATCATAAACATTAAATTTAAAAAACTCCCTGACGATCCGCATCAAGATTCATAACTTTTAAAACACTTCCAAGTGTCTAAATGAGCGACAAATTGCATAAAACAAATTGTCTGGACCAGCTTAAAGAACATATTGTTATAGGCGTTGAATAAAACGGTAATGCACAGGCACCTCTACGAGTCATGAGAAAGAGTCAAACCTGTGCCCGCGGGGTTGAAGAAGGTACCATTCTTCCTCTCTCTCCATCTTTCACCTTCTCCGTCATGGCACTTTACAAGACGGGCCCCTTGTGCAATCCACTACCACCCCCACCCTAACCTGTCTCCTTAATATAGCACACAAGTCCTCATCATATTCTCCCAACTTCTCTCTGCCTTCTCCTCTCTGTCTAGAGAGAGAGAGAGATGGATAGACAGGTAAGAAAAAGTACCCCTGGTAGATCGTAACCTCCCCTGTGACCCCTCTGGCCCGACCACGGCCCGCCTCCTCCCGCCAATATCCCCTCCACTTCACCTGTGGGGGGACCACAGCTTTTACCTCTCCTTCTTTGCAGACGTAGGCACCAACAGATCTCCTCAGGCTCACTTTCGTGGTTGACTTCAGACCGCGCTTATCCGCACATACAAACCACGGTTTACTTTCGTCCTTTTCTCTCCCTCTCTTCCTTCACGTACTTGCGTCTTCCACGCAAACTTTTGACGTCCTCCTTACAACTTGCGGAAGAAGAGGGGAGGGGTGCATCGACAGTGTTGTTTGTGTTTTGTTTTGTCTCTCTCAGAAGATAGATGTAATTTTATTTTTTTAATTCTTCGTTTCGAAAATCTTCAACGCAAGTGTCTTCAGATCTGTTTCACCTACACCACCCACGAGGAAGGACTGTCAAACCAAATGTGAACACAGGAAGAATACCATGCGGATTTGGAGACATCTTTGAGAATATTCTTGAGCGCATTTAATCAAGACTTGTAGGTTTTTGAGTACAATCGTTATTCGTCTCGTATGATTTTGTTTTGTTTTCAAATGTGTTTATAAAATATCTGGTCAGTGCGTCACAAAAAAGAAAAAAATATCGACGGAAACGTTTGACAACGAGGATCAACCTCTTTTGTGGATGTCAATATGAATTCTAGTGGTTATATCTTGCCAAGGATTTTATTAGTTTAGATAAATTGTGGACAAGAATATTTTTTTTTTAAACTGTGCTATAAAATATTAGGCTAACATTTGAGAAAGTGTTTTCTTCGGACCATCAAGTGAAACGAGTGGTCGTACGCATGGTTATCGTAGTCTTAGATGATTAGTTAACATGCAAGCTGCTTCAATTAAACCGTGCGTCTTCGACACGGATCATATTAAATTTTAATCTGTGGACTGACAAAATTCAAAAACGGCGGTGACTCAAGTTTTTTGTTCCGGTGGAGGGATCCAAGACGGTTTGAAGGTAAGTTTACCTACAATCCTGGTTTATTTTTTATATTTTTTAACTGAACACCTCACCGCTACTGATTCTTAAAAGTTAGATTTTCCCGCATATTTTTTATCTTCTTATAATAATAGATTATTATTAGCACCGCGTCTTACTACCCGTTCAGGTGATACGCACTTACGCTAATGTGTAATGGTAGGGTGATTGTGAGATGAAATGGAGGACCTACAGTTTAACGTGGAATCCGAACCACGGTGGAGGCTTGGCATTCCCTTATAATAATAGAAATTAAGGTGATTGTGTATATTTGTGTCTGTCAAGAGCTTTGCGTGATATCCACCGCAAGGAAAGGTGTGAACTCTAAAATAAATGCACCCCGAAGCCGGAATTGTAAAATTTGGATTTATTTTTTTAATTTATTAAAAAAACTGAATTGAAAGAGATAAACTGAGATTTTTTCTGTCTCTTTGAAGCAAATAAAAGCATTGCAACGGGCAATCCTGGGCACTTATGATAGGGTTATGTATTATAACAGTTGTAGTATCACTTTGATTTCTTAAAAAGTAAATTAGATTTAGGGCCATATTAAATCTGTCATTTTAAATGGGTTTCAATGTGTTTATTTATCTCGGGAAGTTAGACAATATGTATTGTTTATAAGTAGCTATATTATTTTTAACTTATTTATTAGAGAAAACAATATCCATACCTATCTATACTGATTTAAATGGATTTCAGTATTTATGTATGGGCATAGAACGCTTCCCCCCCTATTTTTGTAAATAGGATTAATTACAATAAAAACTATAGGCCTAGCAAAAACATTTTCCGCAACAAGCTTGGCTTATGTTGTGTAAACAGACTATGCTCATATATTCGAATAAAAAGAAAATGAACATATAATAGTGTAAATGGCTAGAAGCATATTTTCCATGAACCATTAAAGTAATTAATCGCATACAATTTATGTTATTAAAATTATAATGTGTACAAGATCTTTAACATGTGTCAAAAGTAATGGAAAACTTAAATTTTAGCTATCTGTTCATAGATCATGATTGCATTTTAAATTGAAATGAATTTTAAATACTTAAATAAAGGATAAACGCACAAAAACACCTATAATATCGAAATGGATGTAAACGCATGATGCTGTGAGGTGAACGAAATATAAAAAGAATGGTTTCGAGATGTGTTCTAGTTGGCTTACATTCTAGGCCATAACCTTTCATACAAAAATAAGTTTAAAACTCTTACTTTTCTTGTTGTTTTTTTAAAGTCCGGTCTCACTTTAAATTTTCTTACGTTGAAATGTAACTCTAATGATCTGTGTTGAAAGGCTAAAGGTATATAGTGTGACCAGTGAGAAGGGGGAACACGGGGTGAATAACTTTTGAAAACCTAAGAGATGGGTAAGCCTAGATTTTACAACATTGTATTTTACGGCCAGACCTTTCGCCGGTAGTGACATCACACACGTCAGACAAAGTTTACTGCGGCGGCGTATTCTGAAACCTCGGGCTATTGTTGTATTGTGCGGAAATATAATTTATAACTTAATAAATTACTCCGTAATTCCGAGTAAATTAAAGCAGCATATGTAATTTACTGGAGAGGTGAATAATAACATTGTCTTGATGGCGTGCCAGCTTGACCCTGGGCTGGAAACTCCGGTTGTTTCATAATGGCCTTATTTACTGGCATACCCGGCCGCCAGTTTCGCTAGGGATGCTCTTATGGTTGCCAAGTCCGTGGGATAATTAAACATGGAACATCTCCACTTGTCTTGCGTGAAACACGTGACTCGGAAAGTGCCTTATAGCATATGTTTCAAACAGTACGTAGCTCTGTAGTTATTGTCAGTTAATGATCAGAATGTAACGTTAGCTATTAGGATATAGCAGGGTTATTGGATTATACCCCAGGTATTTTAATTTATTCCTTGCTACTAAATGAGCTTCTAGATATTATAAAAAAAACTTATTATGGAACATAATATAACTCTTGCTATAGGAACAATACTCTAATTATTTGACCATATTTTGTTATTTTAATGGACCCTTGGTTATTTTTAAGTATTTATTTAATTAACTGGACCTTTATCTATTGGATGATAATGTGGTTGTTGGAACAGAATATAAATATAGTTTTAGAAACAAGGCCCTTATTATTCGAACATATCCTGGTTATTGAACTACACCCCTATTTATTTGAACATAACTTGGTTATTGAACCCCTAGTTATTTGAACGTATCCCTTGATACTTAACGGACCGTTAGCTATTCGATAATACCCTAGTTATTGGATTGTAATGTAACCCTAGTTATAGGTACGAAGCCCTCGTTACTGTAACATTAATATTATTAATAATTATTATTATTGTGTTTATTTTGGTGAACTAAGGCCAATGTAGTCCCATACATTTAACTACCTATTTATAATGTATAACTATTTATACTCATGTACTTTTAGTATAGTAATTAAAAACTAAATTATAATAGGTGACATTACTCTAATTGTAATTAGCTATTTAATGGAACATTCCATAGTTAATGTCATTTATAGCTAATTGGAGCGTGTGCCTGGAACTTATTTTAAGCATGTATATGATATGCGTATAAACATGAACAGATAATAAGAGGGGTTCTAAAAAAAGCCATACAATACATTTATCAACACAGGTGTGCGTCGTTAATATAGAATTAATTCCATTAGTTCACACAGAATGTTATCAACCACTATTAAGGTTAGGGGAATATTAAATTCACTGTCTCAATATATAATCATATTTTTGAGACAACAAGTATAAACTAGATATTTAAAGGATTTAAAATCTACTGTTGCTATCCATTAAACTGGAACAGCATAAACATAAAAATAATTTATTAGTACAACGAATTGGCGTCATTACAGTGAGGCCCTATTTATAAAGTTTACTTTTCCTAATAACCTAACGCACTGAGCAAACTAATATTGTGTAGTAATAATTTCTAATAGTGAAGGCTTATTTTTGTATGTAGGCCTACCATTAGCGATACGATTTTATTTTATTGGTAATATAGATGAGTGAGAATCTATAGTCTACAAATTAATGTCATAGATTAGGTTGGGAGTGAAGACAAATGTGAGAAAAGATTACTTTTGTTGCATTTTTTATGTAAAAACATTTATTTGGTCGAAATAAATAAAATATTGCTACATTTGCAACGTTTAGTTTAATTATATTCACACGGTGATATAAACAGTTAAATATTTGTCATGAACATAGCGGCATTAAATGAAAACCTTTTTAAATTGAAAGAAAATGTTGTCATTAAATTATAGGACACCCTTGACAGATATTCAAGAATTTTTTATATCACTATGTGAAGAAAATTAAACTTTTTGTTTAAAAGGGAGAAATATTTTTTTAAATTTTGATTTAAAAAAAATTGTTGTAAAAAATTGCAATAATACTGCCCTTTAACTTATGTTCTCTACACTATAACCTTAACATCAAACGATTTTAACCGACCCGGAAACACACTAAATAAATTGTCAGCATAAGGACAACTTACTGAACGTTTGGAGGATGTTTGAACACGGAAAATTTAAAAATTAAAATTAATGAAAGATAATCACGAAATTCTTAGAATGTTTATGAGGGGATTTACGTACTACTCATGCATTACATAAAAAGCCTTCTTGGCTTCTGTAAACCAAGCATTTCTTATTTTTTGTATCTTCAAGATCTATGAATTGATCTATAGATTGAAAAATTATTTCCCTCAAACAAGTAACCTCCTACGTGAAAGGATCAAATTCCATCTCATTTAATTTATTGTTCCACAAAATTTAGTAAAAAGAATCTTATTTTTGGAAGAATTGTCATATATTTATAATAATTACTGTATATTATTTTTAACGAAACGGCTATAAGACTCGTTAATATAATTATTATAATATGTTTTTCTTCAAAGTCATAGTATTAAAAATGAAATACTTAAGTCAGCTATTGTTTATGTATGGAAATAAACATTTATTAATAACATTAATAGAAAATAATATGTTTGTGACATTTAAAGAATTTAGCAAAACAATTTCCATACGTATATTTATACATCAAGTTATTATATATACAGATGACACTATTGTTTTCAATATCAATGCCTGTAAAATAGCACTAATAATATAATAAATAAATGTCTGTGTCGACAACAAAAAATATGTCAGTATTTTCTAAAACCTTCTTTCTACCAGAATCCTTACTATCTCATCTATGCACACGCAATTATTAACCCAAGTTCGTGCTTCTTCCTTGCGTTGAAGTTTCCGGGGTAAAAATTATTTTTAAACCTTATTTAAGATTAAAAAACTCGCCTATCTTGATTTCTTCTGTTGTTATTTATTTAATTGAACAAAATACAAAGGGATATTCTAGAATTTAAAAAAATACAATATGATCTTAGAGATAAGCGGGTTTAATTCGTTGGACTTGTTTTCCAAATGTGTCACCATTTTCACAGGTAGGATGTAGATCGAACCCCAGATCAATAAATTGTAAGAAGGCTTACCACATATAATTTATCACTGTGTTTCTATACGACCTTAATCTCTACTTATTTAACCAAGCTGTTAAATAAATTGTGTATTAAACCTAACATAAAAAAAATCTTTTTCAAGACTGGAGCTTACTTTTAACATAATATATTTTACCTCCCCCCCTCCCCCACACCGCCCCTTCTCCACATATTTAGACTCTTTACGCTGAAGTATGACCAATAGTTAGCCTACAATCTAACTTTCATAGTAAGGCACTTTTAGAAAGTACACACTTAAATTTGGAGGCCAACGATGCTTACATTTTACTTGTTATCAGAGTTTTTTTTATAGGTATTGATGATGATAACATCGATCAAAATAGCCATCAAAATAAAGCTGAAAATAACTTTACTTGACGTCTGAATGCGTAAAAGTAGATCAATGTAGTAGCTTTTCCAATCATCAGATAAGGTCCTCCCTACTAATAATTGAAGTGTAGTTTAATTTAGACGACCAGACTACTTTTAAAATAATTTGTTGAAATTTGCCTAAACCCTTTATTTCCAAGCTGATTTGATAAAAGCTGCACGGAACATTAAAATGCTATTAAGAACTATTGAGGATATACAAAATTTATAAAATAGCTGAAAGCTATATTTGTAGGTGAAAAGTTAGATAAATCATAGGCTATACTCATTCAAATTATTAGCCTAATGTAAAAATTTTAGAGTGGAAATATTAAAAAATTTAAATTGAAAAAAAAAATCTGCATAGGATGAACCCAAATTTGCCATAGAAATAATTTTCCACTAATTTTGATCAACTTTGTCGGTTTAGATATTAATAAATCTACTCTTCAATACTAGATATCTTACATTACTACCTATTATATATTATTAATAGTATTTTATTATCATATCTACATAATTCACTACCCGTTCGGGCTACTCGCTTATTTACTAACTACGCTGACAGTTTCTAAAGGTTATATTTATGGGAAGTGTACCCACTTTAGCGTGGAGGGAGAATGGAAAACCATTTTGGGAAGGGGGAAAAAATCAATACACCCACCCGAGATTCAAACCTCGATTTCACCGTAGTCGGCAGTCCAGTTTACTGCGAGAGTAACGTCTTAGACCACTTGGCCATCGAAACGGGTATTGCTGATTATATACATATGAGTATGTAGATAACATATTAGAAATCATTTAGGTATAATTGCAAATTAGTTTTATATAGGAAAAAGTGTATATAGTGTTGTGAGAGAACTACTTGTCTATACAGCTGTCCTACCTGATTAAGTCATTGTTATAGGTGCTGGACAGAGTAATTCTTACATGGGAGTCTAGATTAAAGCTCAACAACTTCCAATAAAAATTAAAAATTAAATTTTAATTTAAAAAAAACTCTATTGGTAGGTCTTCCAATTCAATATTAATATTATTTTCATACTAAACAATTAGTTTAATTGTAAATGAATTATCTAAAGAGTTGTGCTATTTAATTAACATTATATTAAAGATTAATTATTGTAAATACGCACACATATGCTACATAAATATTGATTTAATCATAATAGATCTAATAAATTATATACAATTCGACGGTATAATGGTCTAAAGGATAGGTAACTATCAATATACATGATTGCCGACGATAGGGACGTCTGTGTTTAAATCCCGGTTGGGTGTATTATGGTGGGGTTTTTTTTACCTTAGATGGTTCCCCTCTCTTCCACGTAAATGCGGATATATTTTCTCTAAAGCTCTACTTTCCTTAACCCCACTCCTTGAACGTAGTTAATATATAGCCCAAACTGATGGTAAAGACGCGGTGGAAAAAAAAAGTACTTACTATAACTATTTGTTACACCTGATATTTATTGGAAACTTTAAATGACTGTCTTGATTACATTTAATGTTTATTATTTAATTTGTCAGTTGGTTTTAGTATTCATATTGAGTTATACATTTATTTAAGACGTAACTTAAATGTGCAGAGGCTGCAAATCTTCAACGTTAAAAAAACCCCACCATAAAGAGCCGTCGCACGTTTCATATTCCATGACCAAGCAATAAAGAGATTGGGCATTTGCTCTTCAAAACGTGAAAAGCGCACGCAACAACAACACCCTTCTCATCATCAGATCCTTTGCAAGTGTAACATGATCGCTAACCTCAACGCCCTCTTGGGACTAGATCACTTTTCAATAAATCCTTGGATTAAACCTTCTGAGGCCAGTGGGAGAAACGGTTTCGTGGCACCCTTACACTAGAGGCTTTCAATTATCTTGGGTGTTTTTATTTCAGTCGCGTACCCTCTCATTTGTAAACACCTATTTCAAGAGTTTGTTTTAAATATATCGATGTTATTTTTAAGCATATCGTCTTACTAACCATTCGAGATATACACATTTGTCCTATTTAAACTAATATTTAGGGATTACGAAGGGTTAATTGAGAGGAAGTGCACCCACGTTTACGTGGAGGGAGAGTGGAAAACCATTTAGGAAAAACCCTCGGTGCACCTGATCAGTATTGAACCTAGATCTCCCCGTTTTCATCAGTCTAGTCCAACTCGAGTTTAGCGCCTTAAACCACCCGGCCACTGAAGCGGGTTATTGATAAGTTAACTTTGTTTTGGCATTGCATCGACTACTTGTCCAGTTTTAGTTAAGGTATTTAACGTGAACATTCTTAACAGCATGATTGTGTCAGCACATGACTTATAAACTAACTTAAATCTAGAAAAAAAAACACAACATCCAACCTCTGGCTGATAGATAGTTCATCGCTATGAGAGGGGAAGCCAACATTTCACCAATGATAAATGTTTAGGCCTTGCCGGGAATCAAAACCGGGACCCTTATCTCAGTAAACAGACACGATATGCCTACCGACTGAGCTAAAGTGTCGGACTGCATGTGCACTAATTACGTTAATGAGCTAGTGATTGGAAAAGTTAAATCTATAGGAAGTGTACCCATATTTTCCAAAAGAGAGTGGAAACCCATTTGAGAAAATTTACTCTTAGTAGACCCGACCGGGATTTAAACCTAGATCTTTCTGTCATCGGTGGTGTTATTCTTTTTTTGATAGTGATGCCTTAGACTATGTGGCCACCGAAACTGGTAATAGCTAATACGATAACTAAATACTTATTTCTATAATACTATTTTCATATGAAGGGCCTTTTTTAAATACCTACGAAATCTTTTCTGACAAAATTGGTAATATTTTAGGTACTACTGTATAATATTAATGTTATTTTATAGGTATTGATTTTTATCTATCAAAAGTGACAGCTGTATATCTCATGACCTGACTGACGTATGAATGCGTAAAATTAGAACTAGTAGCTTTTCTGTTTTTACAGTTGTTCTTTCCATGAAAATTGGATTATATTTGTATCAGTGTTTTATTTAAACTTATACTTAACTTGAGAGGTAAATGTGATATTTAACACGTATATTTTATAAATCGGGCTGCAATAGTCAACACACGTGTTTTATCTTCGTAAATAAAAACATTACTATCGCCACATGCCATTTAGGTAAAATGTATTCGGCATAAAAGGAGAGAGAAAACATTCATAGGAATATAAAATTAACATTTGATTGAAAATACTTATTTATGAGAGCACCAAGTTTGTTTAAAAGAACCCACTTTTATTTATAATAGTTTAAAATTAATTAAACTAAATTTAAAAAAAAAATGTTATCCCCAATCATTTATTTCGCGGACCCCTAGTCACTATGACACGTATCACTGAGGGTACATTGTGGATAATAGTGTAATCACCCCTTATTCGTTGCCAAGCGGACTAAAACGATAGACTCACACTGCTCTAAGTATCTTTCGACCGGGGGG
>CABFVX010000432.1:227200-240689 GCA_902151425.1 Timema shepardi
GGGGGTGTTCAGAATTCGAATGTTATCCTGATCCACCGAGAAGGATTTTAAAACCGTGTTTTCTTTTATTTTGGTTTTCTCCAAACGCTTTCAATGCCAATGCGAAGGCGTTTAATCTAAAACAAAAATATTCTCCTTACACCAAACACTTAGGATAAGTCTCAAATTATTGCTGTGTTGACTATTTTAACACAATTAAAATTAAACTCGATATTCCTTAAATGGCTTAGCTTTTAGAGTGGTATTGTGATACAACTCATCATTATGTTGAGTTTTGTGGTGATAACCTTCGAATACAATTAATTTTACTCTAAGAGTAAAAGTTTATGATACCTAAGGATGGTTCGATCAAATTGGAAATATGATTAAATCATGTAGGGGCATTTCTAGGCCGTTAAGAAATGTGTTCAACATAGCATGGATTTATACTGATTGCAGTCATTGAATACGCTGTAAATTCATTTATTAAAGAAGATATATAAATTCACATTTTATAATAATTATAATTAACTATTAATCTACAAGAAAGCGTTGAGATCCATTGCAAATGTTCGAAAAACCTTAATTATTTAGTTAGTATTTTTTTTTTAGTTCAAAATTTAAATAAAAGTAATAAAAATTTATATTTTCCATAAAATACTTTATAGACCTATTTTAAGTATAATAATTTCAGAACAGTATGAAAAGTAACAAATAGGTGAACTTTGAAAAAAAAAGGTATTAATTATATATAACAAAACATTTGAGATTTTTAGTGTTTTCTAAGTTTCATAACTATCATTCTCATAAGAAATATTGCCGTGTTGGACGAATTATTTCTAGTAGCAAGTGCCTTTAATATATTATCTGAATTGGTTAGTACAGACTGATTTCTTATAGGAAGCCCGTTATTTAATAACGGGAAATTCATGCTGCCAAAATGGCGTAAATAAAAATATTACAAATTGTATTTATATTCTTAGTCCGTTTAATTAATGATGCAAAGAAAAATTATAAAGTCATCCACAATTAAATTTTATTGGAAACGTTTGGTAACTTTTTATACGGCCTTTATAAATCATTAAATCAATAAAAACATTTATTTAATGCCAAATTTTGGTGATTTTTAATCAATGTTGGTGTTCGAAAGTAGGTTCACTATAAAAATCATGCGTTAGCTACTTAAATGAGTTCCTCCAAAGAGTACGACTAAAATGAGAAAAGTGTAAGAGGGCCTCTTTCATACTTTTGATCGTGTTTTGTCCATTTATAATTTCCAATTCACCAAACCATCGTTTGTAATGAACGGGTTTCTCACGGAGAAAAATGGTCTGGCCAAGGTCGCGGGACGCACGAATCCGTAATTCCTCTGTAATATCTGCCCTGTGAGCTAGGTTCTGGACTGCTTTCTTTCTCCTAAAAACAAAAGTTCCCAAGTCCTCCTCGTCCGTTTGGTAACAAGGCAGCGATCACTCAGCAAGTGCCAGACTTAAGGGGTACAGCCTCAGTGAGTAAGAAATTGCCGCGCAGACATTCAGGTTCAAATTCAATATTTAACCCTACGATGAATTATTTAAAAATATGATTCACGCCAAAATAAAGTCAAAAGAATTTAACAGGGCTCTTTTTCCTTAACAACCCTATAATTGGAGTACTAGAAATAAAGGTGTGAGGATGTGACAATTGACTAATTGTCAACTACTCTAAGAATATTTGTGGAGCCATGAGGCTAGGCTTGATGATACAGAGCTCTAGATTCAGCCCTCCTCTAATAAATATCGTTAATATTTTATAGTCTCACAACAGAAAATTTTAAGCTACTTGAGAATTAGCAGTGAGCTCTCCTCTCTCCTCTTTATCTTGAGATAAGAAGTTTCGTAGTTTTCTTTCCCCTCTTTCATATTGACGTGACATTGGGTGGCTGTAAGTGAAGGGCAAAAGTGAGCACAAGCTTGGACATAATAGAGATGTAGTTCCAGAAATTGACACAAATTATTTATTTTAAGAAACTGACCGAGGTGGCCGCCTTAAGGTGGAAATGTATACGCGAGGTAAGAGCAGTATTTTTTCAGTTTTTATGTCAAAACTTTTTTTTTTTTAGAAAAATTATGATGACTCTCCAGTAGAAGCATAGAGTTTAATTTTCTTCACATTGTGACCTCAAAAATTATTTAATATCCGTCAAGGGTGTCCTCGAATTTAATGACAACCTTTATCTCATAATTATTTAAAAAATTTGTCATCCAAGGGCTCATGACAGATATTCAACAACTGTTGATATTACAATGTGAAGAAAACTAAACTTTGGTTGTACTGGAACAATATTTGATTTATTTTGGACAAAATAAGTTGGGATATAAAAATTGCAAAGATACAGCCCTTAACTTGCGTCTCATACACTTAGAGGTCGGCGCGCACCAGTGTGTATCGCATCACTTCAGCTAGGTACATTTTTTATGTTGGCGCACACCTTGTCCACATAACATTGACTATTTTCGTTTCTACATTATTTTTGCATGAAATTAGGTAAAAACTCATATCGGTGATATTACAAAGTAAGTCACAAACAGCCGGATTTGGTTTCATAGATTCTTACATATTATTTAATATTAAATATGCTCGAAGGACCTTTTTTTATACCATATTCAATAAATGCTTAACACAAGGAAAAAGAAGGGTAAGTTTTAAATATATGCATTAGCATCCGACTGAATAATGGATTGAAATAGGAAACAAAAAATCATTTTAGGTTCATTCTGTAGAGAATGTAACCATAGCATTCTACCACGTTAATGTTGATGTTATTTAATATTTTTTGATTAGATTAAGAGGGTATAAATGTTACAATTCCCCCACTTCTCCATTTCAATCCCCCCCCCCCTCTTAATTTGTATTTATTTTTAGGCCACGTTTCGCAACACTTCTGATTTGACTGTACATATTGGGTAGGAAATTTAGAAGGTAAGTAACTGAACTGCTTAAGTGCACGCACGCTATGGGGAGATCAGGGCTAGAATCCCGGGCGAGCGTAATGAGGATTTTTTTATATATATAAATGGGCTTACTACACTCCAGACAACTTTGGGTAAATTCGTTCTAAATTCTACTGGACTCCTTCCCCCTACTTCTCCAGAATAACTAAAGATAGATATCTCGGACGAATATAAAGGCTCATAGAAAAAACAAAAGCTATATTGTTAAGTGTAATAAAATAATAAAAATATACTTTATTAATAGAAAAAAGAAGCACCATAAAAACCCCAAAACTGTGAACACGTGGACAAGGTGTCAGTCGAATCAAATCCCGGCTGACAAGTAGTTTAAGCTTGTGTGTGTGTGTGTGTGTGTGTATTTTTAACGTGGGTAGTAGGATGTGATAGAACAAAAAAAAATAGATCAAATAATTCTATATCTAAAGATATGTATGCTACGTCTGAAATAACTTTTTTCTATTGGTCATAGTGATAACTCTAATTCTTTTTAACTTCAGTTCAAGTTCATGATCATGTTTTATTTTTTTGTACACCCTTCCTCCACCTCCCATTCCATTTTTTGTTTTGTTCAGTTCGGTAATTATTGGTGGCATAACATACGAAGAGCACGAAGTTTTCCACGGCCCACTTTAAATAGTTGCGACTCCCACATCCTACAACTAAACTCTGTGGTCCGTCTCGTCTCGTAAGGTTGTCGGTAGCGTTCCTGGAATAGGTCGTGGCTTGTTTTTCTTGCTCTCCATTTATCTGAGAAGTAACAATTACTTTGTCCCTCTCTTTTATACACTTCCAACATGTGGATGAGATAAATTAAACGGCTGGTAAAATATTGGAAACAGGGTGTCTACCATCCGGGAAAATAAGGGAAAACTGTAATTAGCCTGGAATTTGAAGCGGTCGGGGGAAAAACGGAAATAAGTCGGGAATTTTGTAAATTAAAAAAAAATCCAGGGAAATGTTGGTTTACTCAAAATATGAGATATAATAGTCATTTAAATCAGTAAATTACAATGTAATTCAAACTGTAATTTTTTGTTTGTAACTATGTAATATATTTTATAGTTTTTCTAATTCCTAGTAAGGTATGTTAATACAAATTAAAAAACTGTGTTTTTAAATTTTAAAACTTATTATTATTCATGAAAAAGATTTACAGAAAATGGGGCGAGAGGTGGGGGGGAGGGCAGAATAGAAGGTTGTGACATACATTTGAGTCAATTTTAATATGAGGAAAGGGTACGGGACTTATTCGTAATTAGGGTGGAAAAGAAAATCTCGACAAATATTCTAGTTAGCCTACATATTTATAAGCTATTCAATGAAACTGTCTCTAAACACGTTTTCATTCTACTAACCAAAACTGGTATTTTTGCCGATCATATTTTCACTTATAGAAATTGTTAAAAAAAAAACAGTCTCAAGTGAATTTTAAAAATTGGCAACGCACGACTGTATTTAATATTAGTTTTCATTTAATGGCATTGCTGTCCTATTTTCTGAAGTAAGACTAATTATAAAGGTAACTTTATTTCTTGGAAAACTTTATTTATTCTCGGTATTTTCTTGGACGTCAATCCATCTGGTAGTATGGACGTTTTAGAAAATAATATTAATAATATTTAGCACCGCGTCTTACTACCCGTTCGGGTTATACACTTTAAGTACTAATTACTCTAATGGATTAGGAATTGGGAAGGTTGAATTAGAGGAAGTGAACCCGCATTTGCTTGGAGGGAGAGTGGAAAACCATTTAAGAAAAACCACCCCCAGTTCACCCGACCGAGATTCGAACCTCGATCTCCCCGTCCTCAGCGGTCGAGCTCGACACAAGTGCGTAAGCCAACTACGCCAATGAGGCGGGTTTTTAGAAAATACAATCTTGTTTTGGTAGTATTTATTGATAACATACTATACTATATTGACAGTTTCATCTTACGGGTAACGATACAATTTATCAAAAGTGACAGCTGCAGATCATATGACTTGACGTATGAATATATCAAAGTAGATTCAGTAATCATCAAATACTATCCTTCCTACCAGCAGCTCTACTATATTTTCTTCTCATAGTTTTTAACTCTTTCTAACATTGTTTTAAATATTTCTGCGTAGTAAATAATTGCTATTAATTTAATTAAAAATAATATGTTATTTTTAAGAGATATTGTAACCGACTTGCACTCCTTGAAGCTTTAACACCCGCCACCCTCTGATCAATATCCGCAGCGTGTCTGGTAGAGGTGTGCCGATTCAGTAAAACCTATTAACGATACCAATTACCAATTATTTACACCGATTCCCTCTATTATCGATTATTTATTAATAATTATTGGGAAATATACTTAAGAGAATGATAACAGTTAATGTAATTAATACAAATAGATTCCATGTATACAAAGATAAATTTTATGCCTAACCGGCGAAAGTTGTAATCAACGGTTATGAACTTATATCTCTTTATGTGGTTATGTAATCTTTGCATAACTCGAAACCCAGATGCAGTGTATATAAAAGTGTGTTTTTATCACTCAACTCCCACCTAGAAAATTTTGCTTTAAATGTTACTTAAAAAACGATTAATTGACATATTTATTACCTATTTTGATTAATTGTCGATGCACTAATAATCACCCGATAATGATTAATCGGTATCCGCATTGGTACACCCCTAGTGTCTGGCTTCTCATCTAATGGATCCGGATTAAATCACCGATAGAGGAATAAACATCTTATTTAGAAATTGTACTACCATAGTTTGGTGCACGGACTAAACGTTAAGCTCAAATCTGGTTTTCAAATGACGAGGAGATTGGTGTTCGAATACCAGCTGAGAAAGCATTTTCACTAAATGTTTTTTTCATTCCCCCTCGCCGCAAAAAGGGTGTATTTCCTTTAAATCCTGATTGGCTCATTTCTACACCACAAGTATGCGGATACCCCGGACAAGTTATAGGGCATGGTACAGTAAAATAAAAGTCCAGTTGATCGAGAAGTCCTAAGCGTTAGACTCGCATTGCCATTTGTTGAAGCTGGCGTGACTCCCGGTCGGGAGGACTGGGAACAATTTTTCAAATATGACTTATCACTGGAGTTTTTATTGTTCCCCTTCTCCGCAAATGTGGTTGCCTTTTACTCTAAGTCGCCCTCTAATCTTAAATCAATTTTAAAAACAAACCAAAAGGTATTTATTTTATTTTTTAACCCTTTTTCTTAGGAAACTAATCCGAATTCAGTCAAATTAGCTAAAAATTATTGATGTCTTAAGGTAAAAAATAACATGCGCGTTTTTTATGTTCAAGGTGTGTTTGGGAATAATGTTTAATCACGTTTTAATGAGCCAAGTATATCACTTTTTCCCGGCAACTCATTGTGCCCAACTCACTCGTTTGACTTATAAGTTATTTCTAAAGAAAGAAAGAATATTAGGCCTTATAGATATTTAGAAATAACCAACAGTAAAACTTTGAAATTATTAGATATAAAATATTTTTAAAAGTTGTGGGGTTTTTTTACTGTAGGAACGTCCTCTTTTGATTAGATTAAAAAGGTCATAAAATTGTATCCTATTTTTATTTTTGAATGTCTTTAAAAAGTTATTTTTATTTATTTGAGGTATTTAAAGAGTACTTTCTGAACCGATTAATTTTATTAGTTCGCAATAATTTCTGTGAGTCAGAGTGAAGGAGCCTAGCAATTTTGTCGGGAAAATTATTTTAATGTACATTCCAGGGTTTTTTTACATGTCACAATCAATATGGGACCATTGGTATTACTTCACCTTCACAAGAAGTTTGATTCGGATTTTATCGCTCAAGAAAAATCCATAGACCTCAGTTGGGTTTGAACCCAAACACATTGAGTCCTGAGGCGAGCACTTTATTCAAAGACCACAGATGTCGACTACGAAAATAGTAATTTTACCTTTTCGAAGGTGTAATTATTTTTTTCCAACTTGACAAAATTCAAAGGTGCATTGTAGAAAAAATGACTGAATGCATAGTTGGATCACCATCAAAAGAATTTTAAAATACTTATATAAATAAATCTCTGATCGACAACTCTACAAAAAAAAGATTCTCACAATTTTTTTTGCAGACACCAAAATAGATGGTTTGACACCCGAGGAAGACACGTTTGTCTTATAAGTGCACCTTTTTTAAATGCCAGTGAGGTATCTTCCGATGTTGAACTGACTATACCTAGTTCGCGCAGTATGTTTTCACACCAAGAATAAAGTTAGTTCGTTACGAGAGTTAAACATGTTCAATGTTGACGTGCTTTGGAAATACAAACTATCCAGTGGTCTTAACATGACGGTAGGGGTACAAAAAAAAGAAGTGGGTAACGTATCTGTGTCGTTTCTTTGACCCTTACATATCACTTGACATACCCGCAGGACTCTGTTGTTCCCATTATCTTTGGCAACATGTTGCTACAGTCCAATTTTCAAAAGAATAACCTTTAGGAAAATAAATACTTTCGTTTTGCTATCAACATTGATATCATTTTATTATATTATTAGTGTTATTTTATAGCTGCATCTGCAGATAACATTACATTCCTAACATACGGATACGTGAAAGTCGATCTAATAAATTTTCACTCTGTTTTATAGGGCCCTTTCTATAAAAATTGACTATAATATCGGTTTAGAAGTTTGGTTTCAAATAAATTTACAAAATACGTTATGGATTCCGTTTCATGGAGGCAAGTTTTATTTTGATTTAAGATAGGACGCTATATTATTATTATTATTATTATTATTAAGAGCCTATTATTTTCAGCACCGCGTCTTACTATCCGTTAGGGTTATATGCACTAGGACGCTATAAACGTTATTGAAACAATGTTCATGAATTTGGTGGCAAAATCAAGTGATCTACGAATGTCAATTTCCAAAAATATATCATTACTAGCAACGAAATATAGGCAGGTTGTAAGATCAAAATGTTATCATTGTTGACAACAGAAAAAGTTATTATTTTATAAAAGTTTCTTCCTTCCAGAAATCTACAATTATATGAAGGGAGAGTGATTTATATTATGTATAACATCATTATATTATATAATTTGTATATTCATACGTTCAGCAATGAGGCTACCAACACAAGTGGACACAGTGAACAAAGGTTTCATTCTTGTTTTCTGGTAACGCGAAGTGATTCATAGAATAATGGTTTCACATACTCCTTCAACGCACATTCTTGTACATCTCCTCCAAATATTATTTTCCTCATCTCTATCCCATTAGTTTAAATACGAAGGACACACACACACACAAATTAATAGCCTTTCAATATTAATTTAAACTAGGGGTGGTACCCTCGAATCCACAGATCCTTAAGGATAATTGAGACTAAAAAATTCTAGAAAACATTAGATTCAAGATTCGAAATAGATAAAATTTTGTTGAATTTTTATTTCTTTTTTTCTTCCAAAATATTGAGTTGGAATTTATTTTAAGGCTCCAATATTGTTAATTGGTGTTTCAACCCTAACATAATTATAGGGAAAAACTTAACTACCAGAACCTAGACTACTAATTTTACACCTAACTGAATGTATAAATGCTATAATAAATTAAGTATAGCAAAAACAACAATAACAACAATAATAATACTTAGCACCGCGTCTTACTACCCGTTGGGTGTATACGCTTAAGTAATAATTACGCTAATGGGTTAGGCATTACGAAGGTGGAATATAGAGGAAGTTAACCCTAATTTGCGTGGGGGGAGAGTGGAAAATCATTTAGGAAAAACCACCCCCAGTCCACCCGAGCGAGATTCGAACCTCGATATCCCTGTCCTCAGAAGTATACAACAACAAGAATTTAGCACGTTAGCTGACTAAGCCACCGAGACGGTAAAATACTAACATTTAGTTACTTTTAGTATTGTCTATCATTCTGGTATGTTCCTATTTCCTCTTGTGCTCATAATTTTTTCTCCAAAAATTGAATTTTAATTCGAGATCCAAGATTCAAAGGTAAAATGAATATTTGGATTCTAGATTCGGATTCGTAAAATATTTCATTCAACCCATCTCTAATATAAATACATTATTTTTAGTATAATATAGGATGATTGTAAGCTTAAACTGCTATATGTAAACATGTAAATACTAATTTTTTGAGTTTTCCTTTGAAAATAAGACCTTATTTTTATTCAAATAAAAAAACTTATCTTGGAATTCCTCTCTGACTCATTAAACAAATAGACCCGTACTTTTCGTCTTTTCGATTCCGGAACATGCATATTTGCACATTTCTCTCACGTGACTTTGTGACTTGTCTTGTTGGAGAGCGGGAAAAGGAAATAGTTTTTTTTTTTTACATTTTTACATTCCAAAAACCTTAGCAGAGAGAAGAAAGTTATCCCACCTCAGACTGAATAGCTTTCAATATTTATACAAGTTGCGTTTCACGTTGACAAAAGTTTGTTGTAAAATAATAGACAAGATAAATGGTTCGTACAATGATAAAATACATCGTATACTAAAGGGCTGTTTCAGCACAACCATGCTACTGTCACTTTATCGACATAATTTGTTCTTTAATAAGAAATACAGTAGCCCCATGGCTTCTTTGGTGCTGACTGACAGCTCACAGCTGACAGCTAATAGCTTTGAAAAGTTAACAGACCAAATTATATATCCCTACGCCGAATGCCGATGATCTGCAAAAACATGTGTTTAGCAGCTGTCCCTTCTGACGGTCAAAATTTACGTACATACCTAAATGTTGACTGTCAGAAGTCAGCTGTGGTCTGTCAGTCAGCACCAAAGAAGCCATGGGGCTACTCTAGTTACTGTCATAAGCCTTGGAAGAAGTTATACGTCATATAAGTTGGGCCTAAATACGAAAACAAGCTAATAGAAAAGTACAATTTAAATAAAAAACGATAATCGTGTTTCATAATAAAATATTTCATCTCGAAAATGTGTTATTATTTCTCAGACCTAGATAATATGTTCCAACATAATTTAATAAATAAAATAATATTATAATGATGGACGTGCTAAGTTATTTAAATCCTTCCCTATTTAATTTGTAATCAAATTAAAATTTATTAAATTATAGCACATCTTTTGATTGCCACCCCTTTTAACGCTAAAAACAGATACTTTTTTTTATGTTCCTTTTCGATACTAATGTTAAATTAAAATCCAGTAGCGATGGACAAGAGGTCCAGGGTACTAGACGCACATTTTACTTGGTGGATGATGATTGGTGGCTCATATCCCAATCGATTCGCTAGTAACTGTTTATAGTAATATTAGAATTTTTAATGTTTTCCCACATCTCATCCCGGCTAGTGATGGTCAATTTCCTTTAAAACACGATCTTTATTCTTATCACTTTGATTAAGTCGGATTTAACTATTCATTTTTTTTAGTTCTCTTAAATGTAAGATTAAAAGCGCGTGTTGAATTGATTTCTGTCCACGTATTTATTAGATTATAAAATTAGATTATCGTTTTTCATACTATCCAGTAAAGATAGACAAAACAGTATTAATTGTCTATCAGAATTGAATTCAGGAAAAGGACTGGGAAAAATCAGCAATAACAACTTCGAAGGAAATGTACTGCAAGACACATGGACACAGGCGCCACTCTCGTTCTGTCTCGTTTGCTATTGACACGGGAGGTTGGGGTACGAATACCAGGTTAAGTCTACTTATAAATGATTATTATGTATTGAACGATCTTCGTTCAAACTAAGTGAAATCTTGTTTTTGTTTATTTAATAATTTGGTCAAACTCCTATACTTTTAACAGTTTTTTTTAACGGACAATAAAAGGTTATAAAGTATCTAAACTTTATTTATTGTTAAACATTTGCCATAATTTGATAGCTATATATTAGGTACTAGGACGAGGAGGATGGACTAAAATAAACTATATTGTTGAGGGGTGGAAAGGTGATTAGCCCCATTTGCCCTTGTTTGAAACTGAGCCTAGAGGGTACAATCTAAGCACGCTAGGAAATTTGATTCTATCTTTATAGAATGGCAACTACGAAACTAAGACTGGTATGATATTGTAATTTATAAATAATTCTAATTTCAGATTATTTTTCCGTAAAGAAAATATTCCACACTGGTGGACACTTGGACAAAGGTATCAGTCACGGTTTGTCTGGTTTACCAGTGACAGAGTGGTCAGGGATTTAATCCAGGCTGGGTGCACTAAGATGCTATACTCCCTAAACGGTTTTTCACCCTCCCACTAAACGTATGCTTGCACACCACCTTTAAATTTAACATTCCTTATCCCTAAACCATTATTATAAATATTTGTGGATAGCCCGGATAGGTAGTAAGATGTGAAGAACGAGAGAGAAGGGAATGGATATTTTTGAAACTGACACCTGGGTACGGGAATTGAACCGGAGGCCTTTGTCTTAGCCCACCAATACTCTAGCACTGAGATATCCACGAACAGTCACGTGTTTAATGTCATTCTTTACTAATATTTTAAGGCAGAATCTGTAATGGACGTATGGATATCATCGACTACTAAGAGCTGTCATTGATATCACAGCAACCGGTGACTCGGCTGTGGCTTTATGCTGTCACTAGTACAAATACATTCACGTGTATTAATTCCATACAAATTATTTTGCTTAAATTAGTATTATAATTAATTCACCACATAATCTATCTCCTGTTACTAAACCTTTTGAAGTCGACTAAACTAAAATATCATGCACACTGGAATGACATAAAAAATACTCACACTAAGAAACGAACCCGGAACCTCGTATTATGAATAGCCTGACAGGTTTCTCCTGCGCGTCTCTCCTATCTATGACAATGCCGTCGCATCTCGCGAATAAAGAGCCGTGCCCCGGGTCATATCGTATGGTCTATAAACGCAAGTATCGGTATAAGATGAAAGCGTCAAAAGACCTGTGCAAATGTCACCTATCTGAACACCCAGTCACCCTTCCCTTTCCTCTACGGCCGATGCTCTTTTGTCATGTTTAGTGAAGCGTGAGGCTGACGTCACAGTCGTGATCACTTTGACAGTCAATTAGGTTAAAAGGTGCAAGCAAGAGACACCTTGGCTGTATAATATAAGTTCGTGTTCTGCGTGGTGAAACACTGTGAAGCCAGGAGAGTTTTTCGCAAAGTTATGTAAACAATCGGGTAAAGTGTTCATTGACCAATGAGAAACGTTCTGTTGGAACAAGCGGTCAACCAGGGTTCACCAATAAAAGTGATGTTTACCTGGGGGGCCTCGACACTAATGACTTCACGTTAGATCATAAAGTTAGTAAATAATTTAATAAATATTCTAACTTCCAAGATTGAATTCCAGTTGGAGAGTACTTGTTCTGAGAGCTAAGGTTTATGGCACATAGAAGTTGCGGGTGTTTATAAGCGATTGGCGCCATCTTATGAAATAATATACTGTACAGTCATACTTTAAAATAATTATATAAATATCTACCTCAGGAAATGTATGTATAAAAAATATTTGTATAAGTAACTCCGCTATAAAAATATTTTACTCATGAAATAAGTCAGTAAAATTAATCGGGAAATGTATTTTTTCTTACTAATTATTTAGGAAATTTGCCTGCAAATAAATTCCTCGTGAATTACAATAAATAAATAAAACCCAACTTTAAAAAAACTCTTGGGAAATGCACCTAAACAAATTAATCTGGCAGTATTCATAGAAAAAAAATTATAATTTTTTTTTATTCTAAGTAAAGTGTGAGCATAGATGAGTTTAAAGTATGAATTACCTTAACTTTGGTTGAAAGAGCTTAGAGCTGATACCGTTGAATGTATATATACTAGATAGCTGTAGATATACATTCAACGCTGATACTTTAAAAGTTCAACAAACTCCCGGTTAAACACACTTTTTTCTTTCAAAACTTGGTTAATACCTTATGTTAGTTGATTCAAACGAGTTAAGAAAACATTCTATTTGTGAGTTGTTAGGAGCTCCATATGGGCAGTCCTAATCACCAATACGTTCAATCGTAAAACAGCAAATTTAAAAATAAAGATAGCCCGCCTCAGTGGTGGAAATGGCTAACGCGTTAGTTTCGTGTTGAGCTTGATTGCCGAAGACAGGGAGATCGAGGTTTGAATCCTGGTCGAATGTACTGGTGAGTGTGGTTTTCCCACACTCCCACCACGCAAATGCGGGTTCAATTCCTCTAAATCCAACCTTCCCAATTCCAATTCCATTAGCGTGATTAGTTATTAGGGTGATTGGCCCTTTTCATTTGGCGTGGAAATGCAGAACCATGGGAACAAACTGTTAATCCCCGGTCCTGGCAAAGATTTATCTGATTACCAAACCCTTCCTTCACCTCTGACAAGACATCTTGTGAATGTGGAGAATGCCAGGCCTCCACCGTGGTTCGGATTCCACGTTAAACTGTAGGTCCTCCATTTCATCTCACGATCACCCTACCATGACACATTAGCGTAAGTGCGTATAACCCGAACGGGTAGTAAGACGCGGTGCTAATAATAATAATAATAATA
>CABFVX010000432.1:241873-257269 GCA_902151425.1 Timema shepardi
TATATATATATATATATATATATATATATATATTATTAATAAATTAACACTAATATTGTAAAAAATTTAAGGAATGTCGGCTCTTCCTATGAAAATTGGACTGGACTCGTGGAACAAAGGCTGCGAGTATTGTATTCTTCGATTTATCTCACATTTTATATTCTAATAAAGACAACAAATATTGTAACAGTAAAATATGTTCACCTTGATATTATGACGAATCTCTATGGTTTTTAAGTGCCACAAGACCCAAAAACAATCATATATGCCCTTGGCATGTTATAGTTTTTATTGGTACCCTCAAATTCAGAATAGTGTAATGTTGGGTAATTTCGAGCATTGACACAGAGATTTTGTTTAAAATGGATACCTGAGAATTCTTTACATAATAGTATATGTAATAAATATAATTTAAGGTTAGATTCTTGATTACTTAGTTTGGAAAACTTAGTCTCAAACTATGATAGATTATCTAAGAAAGCAAATATGATTGTGTCATACCGTTCATGTCCGTGTGATCCCACGTGCGGGCCACTTGGCACACCACCACGGATCACAGTTTGAGAACCACTGGTCTAAGGCATCACTCTTTTTTCACTATACTATACTGCAGTTGATGTGCGATCGGGATTTGAATCCCAGTCTTTTGTACTGAGGGCATTTTTTTTTCCTAAACTGTTTTCCATTTACCTTTTCTGCTGATGTGGGTACACTAGATTAAACTTTTCTCATCCCTAACATAGTATTGTAATTATTAGTACATGTGTATAACTTCAACGAATAGTTCTTAAAACCCGGTGCTAATTTTTTATTCAAAACACAACTTAGAAGCCAACTTAACCTGGGTCGACACACTTAGTACAATAAAACACAACAAAAAATTATATAATTCGGGTAGTAAAACAAATCCATACATGATCGAACTGAAAGCGGGGACGAAGGGGCTAAGTCGTTAGACTTGCACTAAAGTAGCTCTGGCCAGAAGGTTTGATTTCGAATCCCATCCGGGTGTATTTGTGGATTGTTTATGCACATTCACTACGGTTTTTTTTCTCCCTCTTCCACGCTAATGCCGGTTTCTCTATTATGAGTTAAACTTATCATTCCTACCCATAATATTGTTTCGTTAATAGCCCTTGTTTTAGATTAAAAATTTGAAATTATATGTAGCCAGTCACCTACGCCTACGAGAGAAACAATATTATTTAATAACTGATTATTATTACAGAGCAATTTTTTATAGGAATGGCCTTTAAGAAAATTCAAACATATTTTTTTGCGGTCAACATTTTTAATACTAGAACTTATATTAAAAGTGTTATCTTATGGTTAAATATAGTGAATATCAAAAGTGACAGTTGCAGATAACATGAATGGACGCATTAATGTGTGAAAGTATATATAGTAACTTTTCTAGCTTTTGGGTAAAGCTGTTCATACGAAAGCTAACCCGTAGCCATGGCTTAAGATGGGGGATCCGTATGGATCGCCAGTTGGGAGAAGTATTTTTACAGTTTTTATGGCAAAAAAATTGTTTGGCCAAAATGCGAACAAATAAAATTTTGCTTCAATAGAAACAGAGTTTAATTTTTTTTTTCTCATGTGGTTATATCAACGATTGTTGAATATCTGACATGAGCATGAAGGTATTAGATGAGAAACTTTTTAAATTAAGAAAAAAGTCATCATTACATTCCCGGACACACTTGACAGATATTCAAGAAATATTGGCATCACCATTTGAAGAAAATAAAACTATATTTCTACTGGAGAATGATTTGATTAATTTTGACCAAAAAAAAGTTTTGATATAAAAACTGCAAAAAATACTGCCCTTGACTCGCGTTTTCTACAACCCCCCCCCCCCCCCCCNNCCCCCCCACCTTAAGAAGTTGACTCCAAGTTTAGGTTCTATAGATCCTTGCCATGTACGTTTAAGATATGTATTAGGAACGTAGATTAAAAATTACATCTACTCAATTCGGAAGATGGGGTGGCTGGGAGGGGGGAGAAGAAGGGGAAATAATATTAAAAAACTTTTCACCCAGCCAGGATTCATCCCGAACTCCATGTCACAGAAAAAACAGACTACATTACCTTTACATTACTACCATGTTGTCACCAGTGTAGATTCTGGAGATGCTTATGAAACTTTGTATAAGAGTTCTTCCTACTAAATAAATAGTAAATATCCAGGTGTAATGCCCGGCTACATATTATTAATTATACTCTCCCCAGTTAAATTAATTTGTAATATGTGTGTTTAGAAAGTGTATATGAGATACTTTAATAAAAGAAACTAATGGCACATATATTCAGTAAATATGTAACCAAGGGCGGATCCAGGGCTTGTTAGGGGTGGGGGTGTAGGGGGTATATTTATTTTCATGAGGCGCCTTCAAAAATAAATTTAATAATCTTGAATAAACAAGATTTTAATTTATAATAATTTTAATAATAATAATATTGCTAGTTTATAAAAATAGTTTTAATTAATAATTATATTAATAAAAAGAGGTATTGTAAGAAAAATCTTTTAATTAACAATTTTTTTATTTAAGCCCCCCTTCCCCCTCCCCCCCCCAAAAAAAAGTTTGTCACAATCAAAGATATGCATACGAGACAGTACAGTACATTAGCTTAAAATAGTTTAGTATTATTTGAAAACAAATGTATTACAATACAAATAATTGTTTATAATAACATACCTAGTAATCAAAATTCTGGAAAATTTTAATTTTAGTCCAATTGCTTTTCTGCACATTAGAGATAAGTTGAAAGCGTTATTGATTAGGAGGTAGAGCGAGAGAGAATATGTTAAAGAGTCAGTCAGTCATTCTTTACAACATCAAGGTATTGTTTTCCATATTTTTCTATTTTCCGTGCGTGGGAGTTGGGACGGGGGATCACCCCATCAACCCCTCCCTCCCCTCTTGTATCCAACACTTCACACGACTTACCATTCATAAATATAAAACTGATCTATAAGTAACAAACCACACCTATAAGCATCAATATAACTACTTACCGGACGTGATAGTGTATGAACACATCATTAATTCCCGCAACATTCCTTTCCAAGTGTTGACGGACACGACTGTTATATTTCCCAGTTATTTCCTTCACAGGAAATGACATTAGTGTCAATTATGAACTGATCGCGTCTGTCCTCTTTTTCCCTTGTCTACGTCGATGTGGTGATAATTAAAAGTCCAAATAGTAGTACACGACCGTACCATATGAAAGCTGATTGACAAGAGACTACACCAATATTTACCCATCTTCGACTGCGTCGACCTATTGAATACAATGCAAGTGAAAGCAGATTTTCTCACTCCCCTTCCGTCTTTCTTTAAATCCAATGATTATGGGTTATATCTACGTCTACAAAATCAAGCTATCATTTTAAATTACTGACACATTTCACATACACACTGTAATGATGGATTACACACACGTGTGTGTATATTCGTCAGTAGTTTAATATTATAGTAACTATTTCGTGTATATACAGTATAAGATTTTCATTGCCTTTTCAAATTCCAGTACAATGGGGCTTACAAGTTTTTATTATGTTCACCTCGGCTCACTACCCTTTAGGGCTAGACGCATTTTTTATTCACCCTATTGTGATAGGGATGAAATAGATAAGAGAGGAAATATTCCAGCATTCTAGCGAAGAAAGATAAACCCAACATTTGTGAATAAAATGTCACTTCGGCGGCCGCATTATCTAAGGCGTCACTTTCTCAATAAACTAGACCCCCAATTAAGGGGAGATCAGGACTCGAATCCCGGTTAGGTGTACCAGTTTCCCCCCTAAAATGGTTCTCCACTCTCCCTCCACGTAAATGCGGGTACATTTCATCTAAATTCAACCCTCATCATTCTTAAAACATTAGCTTAATTAGTAAATAGGCGTATAACTGGAACGGGTAGTAAGACGACGCGCTGCTAAAAAAGGTCATCCTCAATACATCTGACCGAGATTCAAACCCAAACCGTCCCGTAACTGACCAACTATATTATCAATACTTAAAAAATAGCACTAATAATATAGTAAAATATTAACAAATTTAGCTGTAAAAAAAAGTTTACATTTTCTAAAAGGCCCCTCGTATGAAAATTGTACTGTAGTAAGAGGTTATGGACATACACCCACAAAGGACTATCTACACATAGAGGCAAGGGTTCAAATCCTGATCGTATGCCTGGAAGCAAGTTCACCTACATTTTGACTTTCCTTATTCCTCAACTATATAATTGATTTATGTTTTTATTAGCCTTATTATGTCTTCTGCAAGACGTCATAGTAAGCAAGGTTGAGGGAAAGAGGAGCTTAGGAAGGAGGAGGATTCAAATATCGAATGACTTGAAGGAAAGAAGAAAATTCTGGAAGCTGAAGGAGGCAGAGGACAGGGTCTATTATTATTATTATTATTATCACCGCGTCTTACTACCCGTTCGGGCTATACGCACTTACGCTAATGTGTAATGGTAGGGTGATTGTGAGATGAAATGGAGGACCTACAGTTTAACGTGGAATCCGAACCACAGAAGAGGCCTGGCACTCCCCACATTCACAAGATGTCTTGTCAGAGGTGAAGGAAGGGTTTGGCAATCAGATAAATCTGTGCCGGGACCGAGGATCGAACCCCGGACCCCCAACACAGAAGTCTGACACCTTACCCCTAGATCGCCAGGTCACCGACAGAGTCTATTGGCGGTCTAAGTTTACTGATCAAAGGAGAATGGGCCTGGCCTTAAACAGAACAAATAATAATAATAATAAGCATGGGAATGTTTATTTTCGTAATACCTGGGAGGCCTTTTCAAATTTCCTCGTATTGGAATCAAGTGCACCTCGACATCCATTCCCTCGTGAAGACTAGTGAGGTACGTGTGGTGGGAAACGAGCTGGGACCTTTGACCTCCGAGTGACACACATACATAGGTCAGCTGCAATTAAGTGCTCAGCACACAAGACTCTCGCCTCCAAACTTTAAAACTCGGGTCGAAGGGGGCTGGGGGGGGGGGGGNGGGGGAAGAAATCCTCTTCATAACAAAACAAGTTTGAAGGATCGGTATCTGCTGATTTGATGTAGGAAACTAGGCTTACCTTCCAGGCAGGAACTAAACGAAAGATATTGCTCTTAAGATTTGAGTGAAATAAAAAAAAATGTAATCCCATTAAGATAATTGCTGTTTTGCTTCGTTATAAAGAACGTTCATTTTAGATCCTATGTAAATTGATGTTAGCTTTACACAGAATTTTAATAAATAGATTATGTATAGAACACTTATATCTTCTTCACTAGAAAATAAATGTTTAATTTAAATCACACTTACAAATTATTTTATTCGGGCACTTTATTATGAATATGTAGTTTTAAATTTACATTTTATGCCATTTTAATTTACCTACTTTTGGTACATTTTTAAAACTTATGTTTTTATTAACTAACTATGCGTTTCAAATGTGTGCATAGATCATATCTGATTTAAGAATTGATTTATTATTTTAAGACAAGACATCTTGTGAATGTGTGGAATGCCAGGCCTCCACTGTGGTTCGGATCCCACGTTAAACGGTAGGTCCTCCATTTCATCTCACAATTACCCTACCATTACACAATAGCGTAAGTGCGTATAAACCGAACGGGTAGTAAGACGCGGTGCTAATAATGATAATAATAGTAATAATAATAATATAAAATGAAAATGAATCGAAATTTTCTTATTGGATTGAAAACTGTACATTTTTAGTTTAATATAAAAAAAACTCGTGTAAAGGTAGAATTGGCTAATTTTTAACGAAGTTTTATCTAAAATCTACCGGTTCTCAAAATAAATAGTGAGAAAATTGGATATGACTAATATTCGAGTTGTTTTGAAGCTTAATACCTTATATTCTTATAATAAATATAATAGTGTTGGAATGTGCTTTAAAATAGGTGACGTCCTTAAAGAGACGTAATTCTTTAATAAAAATTATTCAAAACTGAATCACCTAAAAAAATTCTTACATTTCAAAATAAACTAATTTTATCACCATATCTTACTACCCGTTTTATATAGTACCAATATGAACTATTCACGCCTATGTGTCAAATTGAGGAAGATTGAATTTAGATGTGCCTTAATTTACTTAGAGGTAGAGGGGGAAAAAAACAGGGAAAAAAATACTGGGTACAGCTAACCAGTATTCGAACCCAAACCTCCAGTCTACCACGGGAGTTAGCGGCCTTAGTCCATTCAGCCACTGAAGCGGGCCAAAATAAACTTAATAAATTATTAGCTCTTCATAATTCGATTCAATATCAGAACTAGGGTGCTTTAAAGAACCCTATAGATCACGTGACTACAACCTCCTATTAAAAAGCGGTAAGAGCGGTATAAGATAGTTCGGTCGGTAAAACGCGAGTCTGATGATAATGATGATGACTGTGATGATGAGGTGATCGTACGCACTGTAATTGCAGGCTGTAATTGCGGCGTGGTATCTTTTGTGACGGAGCAAGCCCGTCTCATATTCCACTAGAAGCAATTAATAATTTTATATATATCTGTGAATCCCCTTTTAGGTGTCTCGCATTGGGCTATAAACGTGGTGCTCATCATCAGTCAGACGTCGGCTCTTCTCTTCTGGCGTCGCGCTGACACAATAACAGACGGATGTCTGTATATGAAACCGCAATCAAGTAATGGAGCTCTACTTGCTCTCGTTCATAAAATATAAACCCACCTTTATGACCAGGTGGTGAAGGGGGAGGAAAAAATATTGTGTGATAGTTCTGGGAGAAAATAAGATATTGTACACAATGCTCACGATCTTATGTCACGTACACTGTAAATATTCGCGAGCAAGAACTATTTCCGAACAAAATACCACACTAAAGGAATTTTGTCTGGATCGGGTGCTCGCGAAATCAATCCGATATATTGGTCGCCCATACGAAATGTAGCCTGTCTTTCTAAATATTTGCCACTGTTTTTTAACTATAATATTTATTGGGTGCTTTTAGGTAGTATCTTAATCTATTATTATTATTATCACCGTGTATTACTACCCGTTCGCGTTATACGCACTTACACTAAAATGTAATGGTAGGGTGATTGTGAGATGAAATGGAGGACCTACAGTTAAACGTGGGATCCGAACCACGGTGAAATCCTGGCATTCTACACATTCACAAGTTGTGATTAATACACGTCTTGTCAGAGGTGAAGGGAGGATAGTAGCTTAATTCACAGCGGAATACAACAAAACCAAATGTATACCCGAATCGCTCTCAAAAAAACATTCCTGGTTACTTTGAAGATAAAAAGGTTAAAATAATGTTTCTTAGCTCTACTATCTAAAATAAAACCGTGAACTTATAACGTTTTCCGAAAAAGTGTGTTCCGACTATCCGGAATTTCGGACTAACGGGTTTCGGCCTAACGTGGTTTAAATATGTAATTCTAAGATAATGTTTGTTATTTTGAAGCATTAAATACAATTTATATTAGAACAGGGCTACGCTACTGAACACGTATCCTTCTACAAAACACAACACATTTGTTCGTAGGATATAACTCCTGAATTAAACAACATTAATTCATAAACAATTTGTTATGTTGCAAAACACTCCCATTTTACCTAATATACCTTACCAAACACATTTCTGCCTAGACTACAAAACTTTACCTGAGCACCAATTTATTATTTTTTTAAGTTACACTTTGACTTTAATAACTGAGACTACCATTTGCTTATTTTTATTTAATTTTTTTAGCACCACGTCATATTACATGTATAATTAGAACAACACTCTTATACTTTGTATAAGTTCCTTAATCATCTGCCTGATTAAGTGGCGGGCTATATTCCAGGAAAAGTCAAATAAAAATATAATTGTTTAAATACGGTCCTCCACCCCCCACCCCCTTTTAACAGTGATAGGTTAAGGACCAGGGAACTGGTTGATGTGTCTATTGTGAAGTTGATTTATTTCACAAGTCATGTGCTGATCTAATCGGTTGAGGAAAAAATGCCCCAACTATTTTGATATGTTTAACACCGCCTTTTACTATCTATTAAAGCTATACGCTTAGACCTATGTATTAATTACGCTAATTAGTTATGGATAAGAAAGGTTGGATTTAATATTAAGTGTATCCGCACTTAAGCGGACAGATAGAAATAGTGGAATACTATTTTGGAAAACCACCCTCAGTACGCCCCACCAGGATTCAAACCCCGATATTTCTGTCATTGGCAGTCTAATATAACACGAGTGACGCTTTAGACTATATGACCACCTAAGCATGCCCTTACCTAAGTGATGGCCTGATGAGACATATTCTCATACCTAAGTATTTCTGGTAGAAATTACGGTCTTGAAGCCTCAAAACTACTCAAAAATCGTCGGTGACCTGGCGGTCTAGGGGTAAGGTGTCAGACTTCTATGCTGGTGGCCGGGGTTCAATCCCCGGTCCCGGCATAAATTTATCTGATTACCAAACCCTTCCTTCACCTCTGACAAGACATCTTGTGAATGTGGGGAATGCCAGGCCTCCACCGTGGTTCGGATTCCACGTTAAACTGTAGGTCCTCCATTTCATCTCACAATCACCCTACCATTACACATTAGCGTAAGTGCGTATAACCCGAACGGGTAGTAAGACGCGATGCTAATAATAATAATAATTTATTTCTCACCATTTCCCTCAAGCTTACTACTACGGTTGTTCAGGTAAAACGTCGTTGGAAATGTAAGGTTTTTAACCCTATGGAAATAGGTTATTACCATTCATTTCTATTTTGGCATGAACTATATTTTGAAATATCAAACCACTTTTTAAATAGTGGTGTGGCTTTTTATATTCTACTTTAAAAATAAATGGAATTGAGAACAGTAAAACTTATTTACACCCGCTCCGGTGGTCACGTGGTCTAGCGCGCTAATCTCGTGTGAGACCAGATTGCCGAAGACGGGGAGATTGGAGTTCGATCTTGGTCGGGTGCACTGAGGGTGGTTTTCCCCACTTTCCCTCCACGCAAATGCGGGCACACTTCCTCTAAATTAAACCTTGCTAATACCTAAACATTAGTGTAATTAGTATATAGGCGTGTAGTGTAACCTGAACGGATATTAAGACGCGACTCCCTAAATCCTTTATCTGGTTCGAGTGTAATCTTGTATCTAGCACTATGGTTGATTGGTTGCGAGATGAGCTTTTAAATACACAGCACAACAGATAATTTAGTAGAAAGTTGGAAAATATCTCAAATAAATCAACTTTTATCGTTTCCAACATCAAAATGTACCAGGTAAATTAATCAGTGAGTGTATAATTTTTCATATAATATTGTTGACATTTTGAAAACTAGCTTATTCTAATTGATCACATACTGTCTATGAGAAAGTGTCAAGAAAGCAGCACAAATCTTCCCCGGTGACATGCCCTCGACTTGAAGAAGCTGACAATAGTCTATCTAATCTGCACAGTCATGTGTACACACAACAAAACACTTGTATTTGCTACAACTCCCTCGTAACTTTCTAAAATCCTCGTTCTACAATACCTGCCGATTCAATCGGGAGTTCCGGAGCTGGGTTTTTTTTTAACAATGGAGGACCACTCCAGAAAGAAGTTTATTTTACCATAATTTCATGGTGAAAAATTTCTTAAGGCGTCATACTCGCTGTGGACTAAGACTACCGATGACTTGAAGGATCAGAGTTTAAATCACGTTCGGGTATACTTAAGGTGGCTTTTCCTTAATTGTTTTCCACGAGAAACTTCCTTTAAATACAACCTACCTTATCGTTAACACATTTGCGTAAATAGTACATATGTAAACAACCGGAACGGGTAGTAGGACGTGGTGGTAAAAAAATGTTTTAAAGAAAGAATCTCGTGGTTAAGTGTATAGAGCATTTCAGCAAACAAGCTTCATTCTCACAGTTCACCTTCTTAAAAATTAATTAGGAAATAAATTTAAAAACCAGTGACTTAAGTACAGTATTATATTGTTTATTGAATGTTTCACCAAAGTTAGCCGGAAAATACATGTGAGTTAAGGTTTTTATGGAAAATAATAATAATTATAATAAGTAAAACTTTTTTTTACCAAAATAAATAAAATATCGATCTAGTAAATAGAACAAACTTAAATTTACACTGTTTATAATAGCCATCATCTCGACAGTTCTTGAAAATATATGTCTAGGCAGCGCAGACTTTTAAGAGCACTCTTTTATTTACATTAACAAAAAAATACCACGTTGAAATGTTGCTACTTCCATAACAGACATTTAAAAAAAACGGGATCATGATGTGTAGAAAATCAAACAAAACATTTATACTGCAACATGATTTTATTTATTTAGGTAAAAAAAAAATTGTTGGCTCACCATCACAGTTTAGGTTACTAACGAGATTAAATAAATTTTTACGAAACATCATTCTCAGAATTTCCTTTGAATTACTCATTTCTGTGTACTTTCTATACTATCTTACTTATAGATTATTATTAGATACCTTTTTTTTAAATATCCTTTTCTATTATCGTTAATACATTCTTATTAGTAGTTTTGTCAACAGTAGACCTCACTTTCTCCTTTTTATTATCGTTACTACAGTCCTATTAGTAGTTCTGTGAACAGTAGACCTCTCTTTCTACATGTTATTATTGTTACTACAGTTCTACTAGTAGTTCTCTGAACAGTAGACCTCGCTTTCTCCATGTTATGATCGTTACTACACTCCTATTAGTAGTTCTGTGAACAGTAGACCTCGCTTTCTACATGTTATTATGGTTAATACAGTTTGAAGATTTATCTTTACCAAAACTACTATGATAAGGCGAAATTAGTTTAATATCAACGACACGATGTACACAAACTGTAGTAGTTCTTAAATGAAGAAAAGGAAGTTTGAGAACTAGATCTCACCTTTAAAAAAAAAGTCACTGGTAATGGTTGTAATAAACGATTATAAGCTACACTGGAACCTTGCTAACCCGAACTAATTGGGATCGAAACTTGTTTGGACTAGCGAAAATTAGAATTAATTTGGGAAATACAGGGATACAGTATTTTAACTAATTTTAAATTACAATTGAAGGAGTTAAATCATATTTTCATTTATTTAACTGATGTATAGTATGTAATATGTATTGTTACAGTAAAACACATCGTGTTGACTACAACACGTAAATATTAAGCATTTATGATCAGCTATCACGGTTTCATATAATTAATTATCTTTTAGCTTTGACTTTGTCAACTAATAAAATATATTTAATTTGATATAATTTTTATCTTCGTTTTCCGGAAAAGTGTGTTCCGACTATCCGGAATTTCGGACTAACGGGTTTCGGCCTAACGTGGTTTAAATATATAATTCTAAGATAATGTTTGTTATTTTGAAGCATTAAATACAATTTCTACTAGAACAGGGCTACGTTAATGAACACGTATCTTTCTACAAAACACAACACATTTGTGCGGTGGATATAACTCCTGAATTAAACAACATTAATTCATAAACAATTTGTTATGTTGCAAAACACTCCCATTTTACCTAATATACCTTACCAAACACATTTCTGCCTAGACTACAAAACTTTACCGGAGCACCAATTTTTTTTTTAAGTTACACTTTGACTTTAATAACTGAGACTACCTTTTGTTTCTTTTTATTTAATTTTTTTTAGCACCACGTCACATTACCTGTTCGGGTTATCAGTATGTACTAATTACACTAAAGTTTTTAGAAATTTGGTAGGTTATATTTAAGGGAATGGAAAATCACCCTCATTACACCCAACCGAGATTCAAACCTCGAACCTCCCCATCATCGACAGTTTAGTCTACCACGAAAGTGTCTCGTTAGACCATGCGGCCAACGAAACAGGGTCTTTTTTTTGCTTGTTTTGGCGTGAACATTAGAAGCTTTTTGGACTTTTATGCAAATCGAATTCTTACGAAAATAATGTTGAGCTTTTTTTTTCTTTTTCTTTTTTCGAAAGTGTGCATAAAAAACTCTTATGGATAACAAGTACCTCACGTTGGGCACTGCTCTAGGCGAAAGAAGATACGAAAAAGACAGAGAAAATAGTCGTAGGCCTTGAGAGTAAAAAGGAACAAGACCGATATGAAAATATAAAAAAAAGAGAGAGATAAAAAAAAAGAGTTTGGCACATTCGGAATGAAAAGGAAGGTTTAAATTTAATAGCCACACACACTCACAGAAGTGACTAGAACCGCTTTGAGCGAAAAATGTTTTGGAATATATATCAGTGTTGCTGTCTGAACAGGATCTGAACTTACTCCAAGTTGTATTCTTCAAATGTCTTCACAGGAGGTTTAAAATAAATTATACTCAACATGCCCCTTCATTGGGACCGTTGTAAGAAGGTAGGCTTGGAATATATCTGGCAACAAACAATAACTATATTGAAAAAAACATAAATATAGTAAGGTTGTGGTATAAAATGCTTTTATAAAATACAGACATATTGGTTTGTAGTCAACATTGCTAACATTTTACTTTATTAATATTGTTTTGCAGTCAACATTGCTAATATTCTATTTTATTAATATTGTTTTGCAGTCAATATTGCTAAATATATACTTTATTAATATTGTTTTGCATACAAAATTGCTAAAATTCTACTGTATTAATAATACAATTTTAAAAATGACAATGAAAAAAATTAGTTGTTTTTATAAATATATAAATACATGACTTCAGCCCACGTTCAAGCCATTTGGAAAAGTGACCACCATCTGTTGGTGAAAATAGTGGCATTTTCTTTGGATAGAGGGCATGATGTGATCAACACAACAAACCCTCAAACTGCTAATCTCAGTTGTCTAGACCTGAGTCACTACTTTTTCAGTCAGGTAGTCCACACTCACGAGTCTGAGATGACCCCGCTCCAGACTCACTGCTTCACAGAAAAATATGGAAGCGCCAGGGGATCGAACTTGGGATCTATGTAGGCCTATATGTAGCCAGGAATTACGACCGCTAGACCTCAGAGGTAGTCAGTAGATATTATAACTGTAAAAATGTTTCTTTATATATAAATTACACGGTATATTATAATATTTTTATTATTATTGTTGTTTAGCACCACGTCTTATTACCCGTTCAGGTTATACGCTTTAAGTACTAAATACGCTAATGGATTAGGAATTTGGAAGGTTGAATTAGAGGAAGTGAACCCTCATTTGCGTGGAGGGGGAGTGGAAAACCATTTAGGGAAAAAACTCAGTTCACCCGACCGAGATTCCAACCTCGATCTCCCCGTCCTCAGCGGTTGAGCTCAACACGACTAGCGCGTTAGCCAACTACGCCACCGAGGCGGGTATATATTATTATACTAAATTGTTAAAAATGAGAGCTCTGATGTATGGAGCTATTAATGTAATTTAAATAACTTCCATAAAACAAAATACTTAGGAAGATATGTAGTCCAAAAAGAGATTAATATAATAAATAGTAGAGTAGGTAACATAATGATGAGCTACATACCCTATACACATCGCCATAATGGAACGGAAGAAACTAAAACCGTATTCAGGGAATTGACTGGCAAACCCTATGGGAAGAGACGATTGGGAAGACGCGGTTGGAATTATAGCATTAGAATGGACCTGAAAGGGATAGGGTGTAATGAGGTGGACTGGGTAGTACTAGCTCATGTCAAGGATTGGTGGCGTACTTTTGTAAGGTCGGCAATGGACTTTTAGAGTTCCTAGCACCACATTATAGTACGTATATAGCTGACCTATATACCTGACTAGCCCATCATATATATATATATATATATATATATATATATATATATATATATATGTGTGTGTGTGTGTGTGTGTTTATTACGTATATACTACATTCACGGTAGGAATTACTCTCTGAAAGGTCTTTTTTCCTACCAATATCCTACTATATAATAGCTTTCTAGTAGGGAAAAGGGCCTTTCAGAAAACAATCCCTACGCTGAACAGACTTTATATAGGCCAACATAAATAATATATATGCACATTAGAATCGGATCTTAATTAATTATGTCAAAGTAAGTGATGTATATTTGAAGTTAAAACAATGTTTTTATTGCTACGTTTAACGTCCGGCTGGGAGTCGAACCTCAGCCTCGTCAACGGCACTCCAGCCTATTGCGAGACTGGGCTCTTAGTCAATGCGCCCACCGATGATAGTGAAATATATATTGATTGGTATTAGAATAAATTAATTGCTTTACATAAAACATAATTATAAAAATTGAGGTATCATGTTTATATTTATACTTAGCATTGTGTCTTACTAACCATTCGGGTTATACGCTTTCCTGTTCATAAGGTAATTAATCATATCCCTGGTGTTTACACAACCCCACCTCCTAGATCAAATGGTAAGAAATATCATCTCCAGGTGTTTAGGAACCAAAATATCGCAAGGACACAGTTTTACCAAATTAACCGAAAACTTTCCCTTGTCAACTAATGTATTATGATATAACTAACTCTCCCAAATGTATTTATATAAATATACTTTTAATATTTGAACGTACGCCAATGGATACGTCATTAAGAAGAATGATGAACATAACAACACTATTTAAACATTATAAATATTGTTCATTCTAAGATATCCTTGGCAATGATTCCACAAAAACTTACCAGCATAACTTGTGGTGTAAACTTCTTTTTGCTGGATGACAAGAAAAAAATATAGTAATAAACATATATTCATAAAAATATTAAAAACGTTGCGTACTTACAAGTAGCAAAAAATGCCAAAGCATTAAACTACAAGTAAATAAGATGTTTTATAGTAATTGATATATCTTAAATTGATTTGTGTTATGACTCGATATAAGTAATTAACAAGTATATGAACATAATCTATTAGGGCTGTGAGAATATCACTTTTTACATAGGGAGCGAAGTTTAAGTGAAGCTTGAAACCTGTAAAGCTGATGTCCAAGTTTAATGTTCTTGTTGTCGTCACATAATACTACTTTTAATATTAATCTCTCCATACCTAGGTAAATAGTTCACAAAACAAAGCACACCATAGTATATTTTACATTGAAATAACTTAATTGATTTAGGCTTATGATTTAGATGTAATTTAATCAATAATTTGTGTTAAAATACTTATTAGAAGTTGTTCTAAAAAATGTAAATGCGTCTTATTTAGTGAAATATTTCAGATTTTTTCAAAATACATCGTAAGTATTCTTCTTTGGCAAGTTTTCGAAGCTGCTAAGGAAAAACCTTAGAAGATATTTAAATTAAGCTTTCGACTGTTTATTTTGAAGCTTCACACACCGCTATTTTATATATATATATATATATATATATATATATATATATATATATATATATATAT
>CABFVX010000432.1:263577-286691 GCA_902151425.1 Timema shepardi
TTGGTGACCTGGCGGTCTAGGGGTAAGGTGTTGGACTTCTGTGCAGGGGTCCGGGGTTCAATCCTCGGTCCCGGCACAGATTTATCTGATTACCAAACCCTTCCTTCACCTCTGACAAGACATCTTGAGAATGTGGTGAATGACAGGCCTCCACCGTAGTTCGGATTCCACGTTAAACTGTAGGTCCTTCATTTCATCTCACAATCACCCTACCATTACACATTAGCGTAAGAGCGTATAACCCGAACGGGTAGTAAGACGCGGTGCTAATAATAATAATATATTCTGACTTCATAAAATTACTCCAGAACTTTGCACCGTTTGCACATAAAAACATCGAATTAAAAAAAAACTAGTCTATATAACGATGGGTATGCGGCATAGGACTAGCATACCCAGATAATACGCCAGTGTTGTTCAGGTTATACACATATATGATAACTATTTTATATAGGTAGGGATAAAGAAGGAAGCATTTTAGCTGTAATCTACTCGCATTTGCGTCTAAGGAGAGTGGTAAACCATTCAGAAAAAAAACTACCCTTAACAGACACAACCGGGATTCAAACACCATCTCCCTTTTACCAGTAGGCAAGTATAATACGAACGTGACACCTTATACCATTCTACCACTGAAGCGGGTATGTTTTATTTCTATAAAATGTCATGTGAGTGTTGGTTTTAAGCGTTATCTATACTTTTTCTACGTTTCTTTGCCCTTAATTTCCTATTTCTCTGAAATCATAATAATTATTTAGCAATTTAAAAAAAAAAGTTTCTACTTTTTTTTCTTCCAAGGATATGGTAGCCCTGCTGACTTGGCTAAAAAGATACCAGTCATTAATATACTACTTTGTACGAATTATTTTAACATATTAATGTTAATAAGATATATACTGTACTTTTTGAAATGAAAAGTTCACATTTCAAAAAAAAAAATTTGATAAAAAAGATTTACACATTTATTGATGTTGAGGTTTTGGTAGAAAAACTTTAAATAAACGATAAACTGATTGATTTAACTATAAAAAGAGCGGGGAAGGCTCCCAAAAATATTTGTTCCAGAACTAAGAATTGCAAACTTCTTTAACTACATTAACTTTATCACAAAATCTAAATACAAAGTTACCCGCTTCGGTGGCGTAGTTAGCTAACGCACTAGTTTCGTCTTGAGCTAGACTGCTGAGCACGGGGAAATCAAGGTTCGAATCTCGCTTGAGTGAATTGGGGGTGGTTTTTATTAAATGGTCTGTCTCTCCATGCAAATGCGGATTCACTTCCTATCTATTCAACCTCTTCGATTCCCAACTCCTTAGCATAATTAGTACTTAGGTGTATAACCCGAACGGTTAGTAAGATGCGCTGTCAAATAAATACAATGTTAGCGTTAAAACTAGAATCAAAAGTGTTAGCCACTTTTGATATATTATAAATACCTATAAAAACAATAATATAATAAAATGTTAACAATGTTTACTCTAAAAAACAAATTGTATATATTTTCTTTTAAAAAGCCCTTCAAATGAAAATTGGGAACTAGCCGGGTCTCCGATGGTATGCCACTGTGTCAGACGGTCCAGTCTAGTGCGCATGACTGGCGGCTAGACAAACAAGCGGAACATGCCCTACACAGAGAGAATAGGGCGGGAGGGGGGGNACACCCTGGTGGTGCGGAAAACGAAAACAGTTTCCCTATTTTGTGTCTCTCTTTCTCCCTCACTTTGTGGATTACGCAAATATGAGACAGGAGAACAGAGCAAAAGTTTGGGTTGCTACATATACCACAATACTCCGTAAAGCGAGATGTTGTATACATATATTTTTAGCACCATGTCCTACTACCCGCTCGGATAATATATGTACCTACCAATCACGGTTTAAGGATGAGGAAGGTTGAATTTATAGGGATTTGTTTCACATTTGCGTGGAGGGATAGTGTACATTTGGAAAGTACACATTTAATAAATCAGTGCTAACCCAGACCAATTGAGTCTGATGCCTCATCCCTTATGCCCAGTGAGGCAGATGTACTTAATTTAAGGCGTAAGATTGGTGAGGATAGCATAGATGAAATGTGTCAACATTAGCTTATAAGGAGTAAGGTAAAACCACAGTTGCAAACCCACCTAAACGGAAATTCAGTTTATTTAAATCCTTCATAACGAACGCCTTCTTATGCTATTGCTAAGATATAAAGAAGAAATCATCTGTCGATGTATCAAACACGTGTGTGTGTGTGTGTATATATATATATATATTACTAGAAAGGTAGATGAGTTTGCCATTTAATTCCTCAGTCACGACGAACAAATATTTCAGAACGTTCGAATTCAATACACATGTTTGATAATTTGTTTGCTTTGAACTAAGCGTTCTATTACCACTGATCGTACTAAACAAACCTTTTAGCGGTAATTAATGAATTCTTGTTTTAAATACTGTACTGTTATGTCACTATAATTTTATAAAGTGTATACTTTGTATTGAAGTTTACAGTTAGTCATTGAAATCCCCCTCAAATTAATGTTAATAATATATATATCACTGCGTCTCACTACCTGTTCAGGTTGTACGCATATATTATTATTACTTTACTCTAATAGATAAGGAAGTATCTTAGAGGTAATCTACCCGCATTGGCATGGAAGGAGAGTGGGAAACCACTTAGGTAAAAACCACCCTCAGTAGATCAGATCGGGATTTGACCCTAATTTACCCATTACCAGCAGGCCATTCTAACACTAGAGCGACACCAAAGACAATTTGGCAACTGTAACAAATGTAAAAGTTAAAATGAAGAACATTTGATAATACGTGAATACCCGTTAACGAAAAAAAATCCTTTTAGTGTGCCTGGTCGTGATTCAAGCATTGGACCTTTCAGAACTGAATCAAGAAACTCAATTATGAGTTCTATTTACTCTCTCCGGTTGATTTTTTTTACACACACCCCACATCTTACTACCTGTCTGAGTGTTTTTAATATTTACACTACGTGGTAGGTTTGAGAAATTATTGTTTTCGTGTAATAATGTTGGGCAACTTTGTTATTATTTGAGCGATGTGAACTGATTCAGAAAATCAAATTAGATATTATATTAATATTATTTATAATATTTCAAAACTTATATTTTGGTAATAGTGGCCCCTAGAATGACTTATCATTTTTGTTTTTAAAATTTTATTGTTTATATGTTGTAAGGTGATAAATTTTTTGAAACGTTGTTGATTACTTTATTTGATTAAATCCAGTACGTTAATTGATTGTAGGCCTACTGCAATCACGTGGTATCAAAGATAATCAACAACATACATCTTAAATATTACTTCTTAATGTTAGTTGAATACCAGAGTACAGTACATTTAAATATATTACTTTCTTTTTAGCACCAAGTCTTACTAATACTACCCATTGGGGTTCTATACCGAATATCATTTCTTAAAGTTTATTATACGTAGGCCTACATGAGAAGACATTTTAATATATTACTTTTTAAAGATATTTGTATAGCATAAGAAATTTTAAATAATAATCCTTGAAGTTGTTTGTATAGCAGTAGATATTTTAATTACTACTTCAAAGAGCTATTTATAATCTATAAGGAATTTGAAATCTTACTTCCTGGAGCTATATGTATTGCAGTGGACAGTTTAAGTATAACTTTATTGAGTTATTTTTTAATATAAATATGATTTCAAAATATCACTCTTGCGAAGAGTATAATAAATCTACAACGTATTTGAATAACTTACAACGATCCTTATTTTCCGCCTGGTTATACGCAACATGTATTGCATTATGACTGACTATTGGCTAGAGTTTGTCACGAATGTAGCATTGGCATTGGTTTTATCACGTCGTACCAGTAACGTTGGAATTGTAAAGCACCACCACATTGCCAACAGCTAGCTTCATAAAAATAAAATTTCAAAATAGCTAATATTTTTACTTGGAAATAAGTATAGTACCGAAATATTTGTTGATATAATGATTTTGTGTTTTACTAACGTTTAACATTATAACTACATCATATAACAGTAACATTATTACCATTATTGATTCATTTGATTTTTTTACTCTACAAATAGTTATAAAATAAAAAATGTGAAAGTACTTTTATTTAAACCTACAGGAACAAATTTTGGGTGGATAAAGCTAGAAAAAAACTACACCGCAAAGACATAATTTGTCATCCTTTTGCGAGAAAATAATCTTATCAAATTAACATGCTCAACATTAAACCAAATTCTTAACGATAATGTCTACTTAGGGAATTTGAAGCTATTTTTCGAAGATTGTTGCTTTTAACTTGACACACACTATGTACTTTCACGCTTGGACGTCAATGCGCCAAAAAAAAAAGGCAATAAAATGAGTAGTTAATCGTGTAAGGCCTCTATTTTACATGATAGTAACACTTCCCTTCATCATCTGACGAGTTTACACACTTTTCATACTATTTGTACATGGACAAATCGACTTGCTTTTTAAATTTACCTTTATCTTGTTTTCACACACGAACTTTGGACTTTTTCCGTTTATTTCCTGACAGGGGGATTCCTACAAGCAGTTTTAGATTTATAAAAATAATACGTTTACAAAAAAAACCTAGATATCAAAAAAATAAGTTTTTGACAACGTAAGACTATCTTTAGAATGATTTAGGAATTTATGGTTTTAGTTTTAATGCTTTATGTTTTAAAATCGATGAGTAAAACGTAAATACACTAACACGAGAAATCCTCTCTTCATTTTTCATGACGTCACAGGTAGGCAACGGCTTACCAGACCATTCTTGCAGCCCCGTCGGTTGGCCCTTTTGGATATCGATCTTATCTCTCGAACCCAAACAGTCCAGTAGCATATAAATCGCCATTGAATATTCCAAACACACTACTCCTCTATTACATAATGGCATTACGAAAGTAGGTCTGAGTATAAAATTATGCACGTGTTATCAATAAATAAAAAACAAAAGAATCGTTTATAGCTCTTCAAACGTGTGTCGAAATAAGGACACGTATTGTAGCACACAAGATTAATTTATAATCAACCCCGGCCGGCTTTTTAAGACTTTCTAAAAAAAAAAGTTTGAAGGTTAAGTTTGCAAGTTTTTCTACTTCCTTTCTTACTATTGCTGGGTTTTGTTTTTTTGTGTATCTTTAGCACAGCGCATCTCCGGCGCCTTAACTTCAGGGTTAATTTGCTATGTGGATCAGTGGGGCGGAAATGTTACGTGTACACCTTCCTTAAAACTATACGTAAACAAAAATATCGCGTGCTGAAGTAACTTGAGAATAATAATAATAGTAATAATAATAGGTTATTTTGTCTGGTGCAACAAAGTGATCATATTAATTCACTTTAGCACTTTCCCTTAGGTTTTTCGGTCAGGAGCGGCCGGTGAGGTCTGCTGGCCAAGTGTGTAATGTCTGGTAATTAGCGGCGCTCGTCATCCGTAAAACTAGGTCTTATTGTTTGTTGTTAGCACACAACCGCCGCCCACCTCGCATAATACACACAACATACACGTCACCTTGGGACGTCTCAATTAATAACTATTTGGGATGATGCAGTTTTATATTCATACTAGCTTTGCTCGTTGTAGGTTCCACCCTCCCGCCCCCTCCCCCTGTGAGTGTAAACTAATGTAATTCCAGCGTTATTTTGAACGTTGATTTATTTTTACAATTTTATGATTCTAACTGTCGCATAAGTGTGTCAAAAAAATTTAAATAATGTGTGAAAAATATGCATAATTTACCTAAAATAAAAAAAACCTAGCTCTGGTGCAATCGATTTTTGATAGGTCTTACAGTTTAATCCCAAGTGGCCCCCAAAGAAAGGTCCGCACCGACTTTATAAAGTTTCTTCGCCATTTTGAATTATTTTGGGGGGTTAAAATTAATATTTTTAACTTTTTGGGATTTTACCGCCGGTTACAGGTTATACATTCTAAGTTTGACAAATTTCAAGTTTCTAGCTCATCTAGAAATGGGTAAACATTAATTGTCAGTGAGTCAGCCATGTGGCTTTATAGTATAGTGATTTATATGGGATGTCAGTAGTATCTGCCTCGGTGGGCACGTGGGCTGAGGTATCAGTCTCGTTTGATCTTTATTGCCAGTAAAGATGGGGTGTGGGGTTTCAAGATCTAATCCCGACTGGGTGTAACTAGGTGTTTTGTTTCTAAATTGTTCTCCACTACTTAAAGTAGCCCCATGTCTTCTTTGGTGCTGACTGACAGCTGACGGTTTTGAAAAGTTACCAGACCAAATTATGTATCCCTACGCAAAACCATATGATCTGCAAAAACATGTGTTTAGAAGCTGTCACTTCCGACAGTCAAAATTTAGGAATATACCTAAATGTTGAATGTCAGAAGTCAGCTTTGAACTGTCAGTCAGCACTAAAGAAGCCACGAGGCTACTGTACCTACGTAAATACAGGTAAATTCTTTCCAAATGCTACATTATTTACTCCTATTTTTTAAGTGTAAATAAGCAGATAACCTGGTTGGGTAGTAATACGCGGTGCACGTGAATAATAATAATAATACTATATGATTTGATGAAGGATGGTTTAGAACTGGAATGCAAGAATAACAGAGCAGAAAAACTTTATCAAATAACAGAAGCTTACCTACCACAGTTTAGCAATAATTTACTTTTCCATGTTATATATATTCAATTTTGATACGGTATTACTGTGATGCGCTATTAATCTCATTACCTGGTAATCTCAGTATTATATTTTATTAAAGAGAGTATTTAGTACATTAAAGGCTACATTTATCAAAGATAAGATTTTTTACAAACAAAAGATTAACAGAAGTACAATACTAGTATGTTGAATAATCATAATACACAGAAAATATAATTAGTTTTTATTAAGCACATGTTTTGTACTAGATCTCATTCATGTAAACCAGTTCATCTTCCCTGTAAGTTATCAAGATTACCTTGCATTATTCCACTATGATATAGCTTGAAAGATAGGGTCATAGTGTAATACGTCAAGGTGAAGCTGCTATATTTCAGGATAAAAACCATCATCTCTATTAAATATAAGTTTTGTAGATTTTTTTAAACAAAATTCTTTATTTTATTTTATGAATGTTAAGTGCAAATACATATAGGAAGAGTGTGCCTTTATGGGTGCCTTTATAATAGAGACAGAGCTGGTGTATTTATAAATTATAGATTATTGTAAGGGTTATTTTTGCTGTATACACACATTTTCATACACCCTTACATAGATGGTAAAATAATCCAATATTAATAATCTAAATTACTTTCTGTTCTCATTGCAGTCGTTCTTCGGTCGTTCCTACAACAACCTCAGCTCCATCACAGAGTGCAAGAATAACGGCGAGTGCATCATCAACAAGAAGAACCGCACGTCGTGCAAGGCCTGTCGACTCCGGAAGTGCCTCCTGGTGGGGATGTCCAAGAGCGGATCTAGGTACGGCACGCCGCTCCAACTGGTTCAAGATCCACTGCCTGCTTCAGGAACAGCAGCAGCAACAAGCGGCTAACCATCACAAGAGTCCGCCACCTCCTCATCCAGCGCTAACCATGCTGGGGCACCACCAGCACCAACTCGACCCCCGACTACACCACCAGCTTGCCTCGGCGATGACGCACCATCACTCCATGGGGAGACCCACCACCAAGGAAGACTTCATGCTCCTAGGACTCGACGAGTATAAGAACTCCACGTCACCTTCCATCAGCTCACCGGAGTCGCATAACTCCGACTCGTCGGTCGAGGTGAGTGACACGAGGCTGGTGTCAAGAGGCGGGCTTTTCCTCAACAATAACCACTACCCTCCCCACCACCATCACCCCCGCAATCTCAAGAACTGTTCAGACTCTGTGTCTCCCAACGGCACCCCCAAGGATATATTCATGCCACTCCAGTTCACCTCGTTGGCATCCCTCGCCCCAGTTTTCCCTCACTCTGCAACCGCGTTCCTACCCCCTGGGTTCCCCAACCCTCAACAGCACCCATTACTGTTCCCTCCTACGAGCTACCTTTACCACCAACAACAAAACATCCTCAAAACTAGTAACAATAACAATAGGTTCACTCACAACAACAACGATCCGGAGATGTACAGCAAGAGGTTCTTCCTCGACGCAGTCCTTCAATCTCAAAGATCCCCTAGTAGTGGTAGTACTAACAAAGACGATGAAGACGACGATGAAGATATAAGGAATGAAGGCGAAGATTCCGTTTCCCCTAAACATTCACCCCTACCCCTTAACTTCGGTAAAAAGAACACCAAGATAAGAACATCCCTTCCCTCCCCAGTTCAATCCCAAAATAGTGACGACGTTCAAGAGAACCCTATGGACTTGTCGATGAAAGGGTGTCGTATCCAGAACGGTAGGAGAAGTGACGAGGATGGAAGATCTTCCTCGTTTCTGGATAGTGCTGAAGAGGATATAACCGACCACGAAGAGGATAGCCACGTCGAACGCGAGGACAGGGGGGACGTTTTTAGGAGCAGTTGTGAAATGACCCTCAAAGAACACCGGAGTGCTCCCATGGATCTCACGACGAAGGCTTGACCTTAGTTACTAAATATACTGTGTAGTTCAAATCATGTTAAATGAGATATTGTTTAGTCGCAGTTGCATAAATGAGCAGTGATCCAAAGAATTATGTGTTAGTGAATGCCCAATTTGGACCAATTGCGATCATTCTACAGTTAAAAAAAGAGTGGCTGCTCAATCAATCCATCACAGTTTAATATACGATGCCAAGTTTTATATAATTAATTATTTATTTATATGACAAATGTGTTTAGTAAGTACTACTACAAGTGTGTCAAAATTGCAATAAGAATTTCTTCAAAATCATTACCCATAAAATCCTTCTCTAACTTTGTTAATGTTGAATTTCAATGCGGTTATATAGTCCATAAGCCTGACCACTATTAACTTCATTTTTTTAAACTACCATCTCAATTTTCTTCCTTGGAACAAATTATTTAAAATCCACAAAATTATTTTTTTTAAATGACCTAATCAATATGTCGACCTTAAAGCGTGATCAAATCGAAAAAATGTACGCCGTCTGTTTTCTGTAGAACAATACCTGCCATCGATCACAATAGTTAACAGTGTTGTCTTGTGTTGTTTTTTTTCTTTTCTGTTTTAACGCTTCAGTTTGACGTGGCACTTAATGCCCTGGCTAGCTACATGTTAACAAATGACGATACCGACCATTAATCACACATGGACGGATCTGAGGTTGACCCTTGAATACAGCGTGGTTTTAGGTTTTGTGGTTGATGAGCAAACATCGTGTTCAGTCAATTTCACACGGGTATGTCATTCACAACTTCACCTTGATAAGCATCATCTTTTTTATTGGTGGTTTATTTTACATTTTTAGAATGACCTACGGGAAAAGTTGTTAACTATAACAAATCAAATAGATTTTAAATAAAATACACAAATATATTTAAATATAGCATTTTTTTAGTAGCACTTATCACTTTTATCTTAGTTAAAGGGAATGTTACATAGTTGAAATTAAAATTTTAAAAATTGCGTTGATTTTAAAATTTGAAATTAAAAGTTTTTAAAAGTTGAGAATTGAAATTTTAAACATTTTTTCATAGAAACTTTAAAAATTTTAAATAGAAATTTTAGTATTTTGATGTTTTATCCAAATTTAATAGAAGGTTTTTACAATACACCTAAAACACAATATTGTATCTTTTAACTAGTAAAACTAAAATAATAATTTGAATATTTAGAAAATTACATCTAGATATGAGGTTATACCTCGAACCTCATCTCAAGGTGTAACTTTTAAATTAAATTCATATGACTACCAACATTCAGCAAAATCAGCACCAAACAATTAATTCCTTCCAAAATCTTTTGGTTTCAAATAATTTATTGCAATCATTCATGTAGTGAACCACGGCCTTATGAGTAGGAGGCGTAAAACAGTTGGGAGAACAGGTTCTCGATATTTGATGTTGTTTCTTAACAAAACCGCCAGTGTTAAAATTAAATTATAGCCTCTACATCTGGCTAAGAGGACAGATTAAAGATTGTGGGGTCACTTATTAAGTCCATTCATTTTGTTAAACTTTCTCAAGAAATCTAGTTACAGAATTAAATAGAAAGAAATAATATGTTTTAATAAATTAAAATAAGATGTTCCCCAAATAAATATTTGTGTCAGTTTTTTTGGAGAAAACAAAATAACGATACTAAAATATATGTAATAAAAATACAGTAGAGCCTTTATTATTTTAAAATAAATGTAGGAACATTGTATATGCATGAGGATTAATTGCAAATGTGACACAATCTAAATCAATTACCTATTTATCCATTCATTATAAACCGAAATAAAGCCAATATTCTGCGTGTATATATTGGTAAAATGTAATTAATATGACCAAACTCATTAATGTTCCGGGCACACAGTCTTAACTAAATGACCATACAACAATTTTCATCTGTATGTAGGAAGGTATTCTCGATTCTTCTCCCACAACATTACCTCATTTGCCCTGATGGATACCTCAAGTTCAAGGAAGTATAATCAGTCTTCTGATGAGTAAACTTCTTAATAGTTATTGACTCACTTACGTGGAAGATTAATGAAGCTCAAACTCGATAATCACATGATTTATTACTAATACTTGAATGTAAAAAAAAAAATGATGGTGTAAGATTTATTTTTCGGAGATTACTTATTTCTTTTATTGTTTTTGCTATTCAACACAATTAAAATTTTACTTATATTTGCCCCATACAAATAAATAATAAAATCTGATGAACAGTAGCTAAGTTAAACACGATTAAATTGGAAAGTAGTGTGTTTATTTATTAAACACCAACAAAAAAAAAATAGAGAGAGAGCGCATCGATTTTCTAATAAAATCTAAATAAAAAAGTTTAAACTAAAATAATTCATGGTTTAGATTTTTATTTGATTGTAAGAACTACTGAACTATTTTTCAATCAAGTTTGTTTAGATAATTTACTGAGCTGAGCTATCAGTTTTTATGAGAATAAGTATTTGAACAAAATTATGAATATGTATTTCCCACAAGTACTTCCCAAATTATGGTCGGCTTATTGTAAATTTAATTTAATGCATACATTTCGATTTTGAAGAAATTTGTTTTAATATTACCTTTCTTGACAAAAATATATTGAAAACTTTATCAAATTTAAACCAATCAACGTTGACATGTTATTTGTTTAGAGAGCTACTTGGCTACAATACAAGCTACATACCATCAAAGTGTGCAGTAAAGTTATTGTAAACTACAATTTGATATTGAAACTGTATAAAAATGTAAAACTATATTATGATGTGGTTAATAATTGTATAATTAATGTTAGCATTTTTCTAAATTAATTTTGAGTACCAGCATCATGTTCAAAATGTAACGCAGAGCACTCTGGGTTTGGAGTAGCCACACTAAGAGGGTGGTTCAATGACATTATTTAATGGGCTAGGGGATGATGGCACAGTGCAATAAAATAACTGTTCACTTCAACTGCATTAAACCAATAAAAACGCTATCGGGGTGTCCGAAGCCAATATATAATATCAATCGAGTGTCACAGGGTAAAAATCAAAACATGGTATATTTCTAGAATGAAGAATACATTTTTAGAAACCATTTTAAGGCAAATGGTTCTTGTTATGTCATACACATGTTTAATTATAAAACACCTAATTTATATTAAGTACGGTTTGAAATTTGTTCTTCAAAACCTCATTTTTTAAATTCAAATTTGAAATTCATAAATAGCTACACACATTTATAACATAGTGAAATACTCTAAATATTAATAAAAACACGTCCAATTTTTGTGAATAAACTTAGAAGACTGCTCTTAACTTTCCATGACAAATTTTAACATTTTTATTACTTATCAAAATGTTACAAGCTATTGTGTTATAGCGATTAAAATATTTTAATAAAAATACTGTTGAAATAAAGAAATGAGTTCTTAATATCTTAGAGAAATGTATGATTATAATATAAATTAATTGTTCCATCAATGTGGCCAGTATTTATTATTTAACTTTTTTTTCACTGTTTGTACCTATTTATTTTCTTTTTTTCCCCTATCATTTGATATGTTTTATGTAAATATAATATTTTTGCCAAATGTTTGATTTTATTGATGTGTACCAAGTTGTTTAACAACACACTTTATTTTGTATGTGCATTCATTGCAGTGTTTAATAAGTGATTAAACTGTTAGGAAGTTAGTAAGACTTAACTAAAAAGTTAAACCAACTTGTTTAATTGATAATGTTATGTATGTAGATTATAGAATAAGTAATATATTTGTTTAATTCCTTTTTATAAAATAGTAGATAGATTATATCTAGTGCTTGTAAACTGTTATGGCAAGATAAATTGTGAATGTCTAATACTAGCCTTGAATTTTTTGAAAGAAAAGATGCTAAAAAAAAGTTTTCACTTCAAACCTAAGATAAATTGATGAAAATTAAATGAAAATTTCCTAAAACTAACAGCTCGATAATTTTGTGTTTTTATAAAAGAAGTAATAAGCAATTTAACTTTTATATATGTCCATACAACCGAGGAAAATTAATAACTAAAAAAAATATGAATAGTGTGATCATCAATTAGAATAAAATTGATTTAAATGTTAACAGAAATATTGCAAAGCCACAATTGTTTGGAAAACACTACCAATTTTATGGGTTATCAAATGATAAGATTTATCCAAAAATTTTAAGTAAAATTATTTGCTTTGTGCTTTCAACAAGCAAAGGGACAAAGGCCAGTTTTGAGTGATATGTTTGTGTTACATCGAGAATTAATGACTGCAGTAGGCTATACAACATTTACCTGATTTTTTCCAGTCAACTTATTTTACTTTGTTATTTATTATCAGTTAAAAACCAAACAGATTCCATTTTTGTAACAAATTTTTGAAAGTTCACATCAACATATTAAAATAAACATTATTGATAGATAGATTTTCTTATGTTTATAATAATTATATATGTATAATTTTATTCCCTACTTAGAGGTTAAATCCTCTATTTTGACAGCAATACTTTATGTTTGATTAATTTTTTTATAAAAAAGATAATTTTGTTTAGAGATATTTCTGTGAGCCTTTTTTAAAACACTGAACTGCAATAATAATAAAACCTCTTTTTTTAACATATTACCAATTCAATTTTTAAATTTAAAATATTATGTTTAAATTTGATTTACATAAATTATCTTCACTTGATTATGTTATATTTAAACAACAACAAAATCAATTAAATCCCCCTGCTGTAGTCAATGACATCAGATGGTGCATTAAAAGACATTATTCAAAAGTTAGTTATGAATTATGTTAGTAATAAAATGTGATTATAAATATTAGTCAAACTTGTAATTATGTGTGAATAAATGTTGTGTAAAATAATTGTTAAAATATAATGTTTATTGATTTATTTAAAGATATTGTGGTTGACTTTATACATGTTTTAAGTATGGCCAAATTGCTTTGTGATAGTAGAAAAATTGATCTTATTAACAAATAGAATACTGGTACTCAAATTGGTAATGTAATTGTTTTTCAAACGCAGCCTTTCAGAAGGGACTTACATTCTTACCAAGTTTTTTAAAATTCTAACGGTTAATATTCAGTTTATTAACAACTTAATTTATGGGGCTGGAATGAAAAGGGTTATCGTAAGAAGTTTACCCGCATTGATGCCGAGGAGGAAAAAAAAAGTCACATCACATTTAGAAAACCAACCCTTAGTTCACACAACAAAGAATCAAATCTTGGATATGATGAAATAGTGTATTGTGAGCGGGATAGCTTAAACATTTGGCCACCAGTTCTTGGGAGCTTACATTGACTGGACAAGCCGAGAATAATTTTTAGAATGTTAACTTTAGTAAAGTCCTCTTAAGAAGACAGAACCTTGGCCTGGTTATTCGAAAAGCTAACAAAATCTACCCTAACGAGCTGTTTTAGCGCTAGTGTCATTTTCAAAATTTCTTTGAATAATTTATATATATTATGAAATAATGAAAATTGACTATATATAATTTAAAGTAATAGTATAACCTTTAAGTAAATGGTCATTAAATATATATCAAATGGTTCAATTCAAAACAAATAACCACAATCGCGTTTACCTAGTAAATATTTTATCTTTATTTTAACAAGATATTATAAAATTAATTATATTGTACTAACGAAAGTTATTATTTAAAAAATACTTTTAAAACAGATCTTATTAAAATCTACTATGAAATTGATTTTGAAAGCCGACAAATATTTTACTATATTCTTTATAAAGTGATATTAAAATACTATCATCCAACTCTTTGATATATTTCAAGTACTACATTAATGAAATTAAATATTTCCTAATCTAATAAAATTGTCGGTATATTCTTTAAATTAAACTGTACTGTTTGGATGTATATTGTTTTACTTTTAGATAACACATAGCTTACTCAATGGCGTTAGGAATTCGAAAGTTCATTGCCACACTTAAAAAAGTACGCCACCTGGCACTATCTTGAAATATGGATGACTATTGAAAATGACACATTGGCGCTAAAACGGTTCGTGTATGTAATCTTAAAGAATGGAGGTAATTTCAACATTTTTAATATAAGGCTAAAGAAGGAGGAATTTAATAAAATAATAAATGTACACATTTTAGCGTGGACAGAGGATTGTAAAATCACATGCAGAAAGACTACTCCAGTACACCAAGGAGCGCGCGCGTGTGCGTGTATGTATTTATTTTTTTAAGCACCACGTCTTACTACCCGTTTGGGCTATATACTTATGTACTAATTACGCTAATGACTTTTAGGATTAGGAAGATTATATTTAGAGGAAGTATACCTGCATTTGCATGAAGTACGAATTGAAAACCATCAGTACATCCAACCGAGATTTGAATTTCTTTCTCCCTATCATCGGTAGTCTAGTCCAACACCAGAGTAACAAGTTAAACTATACGCGGTCACCAAAGCGGTTATTTTTCTATCTTAAATGAAGTAAAAAAAATTAAATATTAGAACGAGAATAAAAACTAGAAATTTATAAAGGGAGTTGATAAATATATTATGTCACAGGGTCCTAAAACACAAATTTTGTTATTAGTGGCACACTATTTTGTTCTGGGTACAAGCCGCAGCAGCAAAAAAAGTTTTAAAAATATTAATTAATACGAGGAAGTGAAAATTGCAGACGACTCCAGTTCGATGCATGGTGGTCTGGGCTGTAGAAGCGGCATACCTTAATTCATCACCGTGGCACACCGTGTGTGGAGCTCTGCCCTAGAGCACAATAATCATATTTCGCACTAACGCATTGTCACGGTTATCACGTTAAAACTAGATTTTGGTCAAACTGCTATTTTAATCGAAGTATCTCATTATTTTAAAACCTCTTTGCCATCCAAATAGTCTACAAGATATTCCACTTACAGTTTATCATTTTTTGATATAAATATATGTAATTAAATTGATAGCACATGGGGCCAAGAAGCGTTATAATCTTGTGAGTGCGCGCTTATTTTTATATAGAATTTCAACTTCAGATAAATATAAAGAGCAGAACTGAAGGAAAAAACTTTGTTTTCTTTATAAGAATGTCTCCTCAGTCTTAAAATGTATTTTATATTCCTCGATGAAATCCCTTTTACTTACACATGACTGAGATTCGCGCCTGATATTGACCTCTCAGGTCAGATTTAAGCATGTATGACCACTATGCATTTTCATTCAAAATGAAGACAAACTAATGAACTACTTGGGATCCATATCCATTTATAAGATTGGCTGCAATATATAGTTTTGTTTAATCTCCATATAGTAATCTCAAAAGTTCTTAAATATTCATTATGAGCATTGGGGAGTACAAACGGAACTGTTTTTCTTTATTTAATTTTTTTTGGTTTAAATTCATCTAATGATATGACAAATCTTCAAAGAGAGCACAATTTGTAGTAAATAAAGCTAAATATATCCACCGAAGTGTTTTCAGGCAACCAACAAAGTCACCACCAAATTAATCCATGCTGGCATAGAAGCGTATTACAAAAAATATAGATATACAATGTTATATATATATATATTAATAAAATCACGAGTTTGTATGTCATGACTCATGAGCATTGTGCGATATCAGTCGCACGCATAGGCCTGAGACTTTAAAAAGTATTAGCACCTGTGCATGAACATGTAAACCTCGAAGCCAGAATTTTAAAATTTTAGGTTAAATTCCGCGCACAGGCATCAAATTAAAAACATTTCTCCCAGAAAACGCCGAGCATTTCAACTAGTTATAATATAAAAATAACAAAATATTTTATGTTAACTGTTCACAAAATGTCTACACTCTGACTTACACATTAACCAACTATATTTGGAAGAAGGTACAGGAAAGGTGGATAGAAACATTAAGGAAACGAACACAATATGGCTTTTGTAATGAAAAAAAGAACATGGTTCACACTTTACATTGCTACCATTGGACAAAGAGGTTAAGGCTGCCTCTACATGAAACTTATCGTTACCACCCAATCCCCCCCCCCTCGACCTAGGTTTCATTCTATCGAAGCTCATAGTAGGGTGGGGGGTAACGCGCAACACAACTTTATAAAAGAGGAAACCAGAAAAACACACAAAAAAAAAGAGGAAAAGGAAAAGGAAATTTGTAAGAACACTTAAATAGGAACATGTAAAGGGACTAACATAAAGGACATATGAAATGAACATTGGTTTCTTATTTAATAAAGTTTTACACGCTCACGCGTTTTACAAAATTCTAGAAGAACCTGTTTCATCCCCGTCTTAATGCTGATGAATATATTGTGGTCACTATTTTATGGGTCCAGTATTTCGATTGGTAAGTATCAAAGCATTCGATTTGGGCGCGTAGTTAAAGAAATTAAACCCACACCGGTAGGTACGCGGAAAAACCTTGAATATTGTCAGGTAAGGCTTGACGAGGATGGGACTATCGGGGCCTTAATCAGTAACATTTTCCCTTCCTAATCCCTTTACCATTATTGTAAATATTTGAATATCCCGAATGGATTTCACTAAGCTGTATGTGAAAAATTAAAACAATATTTACAAAATATGGGATTATGAAGTATACTTTGATTAACCCGACAAGTAAAAGAAAACGTGTATCTTCAAAGTATAACAACTTAGTAAAATATATTCCCAGCATATAAATATATATCTGTTTCAAAATAACCTATGACATTTAAACAAATACTTCCAAACCAAATTGGCTAGTAGACTAGTGCTCTCGCTTTATAGTTAGAGAAAAACGTGCTCATGTGATCATGTTTCGTGCACTTGGCGAAATAATCGAGGCCCTACATCACAGACATGGATATAGTTTTGTTTTCGTTTTTTTAATTTCCTATAGCCTTATTTTTTTACTTCATCTTCTTCACAATAATTCACCGGGTTGTTTATGGAGATCACAACTAAACGCTTAGTTAACTCGAAGGTTGTAATTTAATTTCATTACGAAGGGTATAGCTTTTTTTTTTTTTCTTATTCGAACATAAGAAAACCCATTGATGAAAGGAATGGATGGGGGAAAAGAGGATGAGGGGGATGATGCATGCCCAAAACAACACGTATTTTTTTGAAAGGAGTGATATAAGTTCTTTTTTTTCACATTCCTTTTTAACAAAGGCCGTTTGACCTCAATTGTTTTACAAACCACTTATCGGTTTGGTGGGTTTTTTTTTCCTCGTGAATGTTTCACGAAATACCTAATTCATCGATATTAATTTGGTCTACATGTGTTACGAGTATTATTTTAGATGAGTTTGAGAAGTAATGTTAAGATGAAGTGTAAGAGGACAGGGTAAGGGGGGTACTCCACACTAGTTAAGACCATGTTGCGAGATCCACTCTCCTATGATTTATATGGTCGTGCTATCAAAGAAGTGTATCCCTACCCCCCCCCCTCCCTCTTTTCTCCACGGAACCTCTTGACCGATTAGACGCTCGCTTGGTTCCTGGTTCAGAGCTTACCTCCTAGATCAGGGATGTCGAAACTTTAACAACCAGTGTGCCATTTAAGCATAAGCTGAATTTCGAACTAGTAGAGTGTGCCATCTCTTATTTACATTTTTTTAAATGAGTATTAAAAATCTAAATTTGTTGAATACTATGAAGTGTAATGAATAAATCAAATTAAATAGTAAAAATTTAAATAATGCCTAAATTTAAAAAAAGGAAAATGTATTAATAGACAATCTTAGTTTCAATAACCCAAAGTAAAAACATTGTTTGTAGCACCTTCAAGGAGGAAGGGGGGGAGGGATACCATAAATATATATATATATATATATGATACCATCCAAACCCGATTTCCAGGGCAAATTAGGTCGGACTAGGCCGAATTGATACATCCCGCCGCTTGTAGGATAAACCGATGCAGCCTGGTGTTTTTAGGCAGTACTATTTTTCATTCTACTTAACCCAAACGATGAATCGGCCTTGGACAGGTGCCATCATTCACATTCCACGAGCAAATGTTGTCACCAAACCTAGTATAACCTAACCTAGCCCTGGTTTGGCCTAGTAAAATTGAAGGATATTACTAATTTATCCTATGAGCTAGGCCAAAATTTCAGGATTAACGAATTTAGACTAGGCTAAACTAGTACATCCTGAGGCTCTTCGGATGTATCAATTCGGCCTAGTTCTATCTAGTTTATTCTGGAATCGGGTTTGGACACTTACATATCCATACATATTAAGTGTACGGGGGAAGGGGGAAGTCACATTACACACATGTCCCAGGACAACAACTCTTATGTCTCAAACCCCTTAGTGACCTCGACAAATATCATTTTTTAAATTAATTTAATTATGACACCTATTTTAATAATAATCTAAAGTTCATTAAAAGATATAATTTATTCTCTAACAGATGGAAGCACTGACTCAATTTGAGTTAAAACTGTACCTTCTTCCTATTCCCCCTGTACCTTTCATATGTTAAAATCTGTATAGTATGAAACATGTAGTAATTTGCTGGCCAAGATGTTTATGCTCGGTTCATGGCTCGTTATCTCAACCAGCACGTAAGGTGCATTAAAACGCGAGCCAAAATGGTTTCTAACCGTTGACTTCATCACATTTATTGACATGGCTGTCGAAATATCATTGACCTCAAAAAACTATACCACGTCAGGTAAAGTTCGGTCTAATGTTTTTTTCACGGCTGTGTGACACCCAAAATATGTTTGCGTGCCACAGATTTCACATCCCTGTCTTAGGTTCTTACCTCGTCATGTGTTCAGGAAATAATCTAATGAGTGGGTTATCGCGCATGGACGTCAGTGCAACACTGGTCTATATATCGGTATCCTTCCTCGTTACTACCCAAAATAGTGGGGTCAAATGTGGATAGCCCGGACGGGTCATAATAAGCCATAGAAGGTAGAATTCAGGGGGAATTACCGTCTGCGTGAAAGGAGCCTGGGAAACCATTTTCTTAAAAATTCATTTAGTCAGCATTAAAACCTTGACCTCCCCCTCTCTGACAAATCAGACTACACGAGTTTTTACGTTTAGTCCGCGTGTCCACGTATGTGGGTATTTATTTATATTAATATCCTTCTTCAGTTGGGTGTTTTGGTTCAATTCTATTTTTACATTTCATTTTATTGTGAATGGGGGTGAATTTATTTAAAATTAACCAATGTAAGACATGTATCACTAAAAAAAAAAAATTACTCTATGATATACGAAACATAAAAATGTACACCTTCTACACACTGAGAAAAATTCATCTTGATGTTTTATTTAAGTGAACCCTTATGGTTTAGGCCTAATTTAGTTTTATAAATATAGTAAATATAACTGTTTTTAAATATTTTTCACGGGAATCGTGGAATTTTGTCAATACTTTTTATTCATATTTAAAAATACTCACTTCAATGGCCGAACGGTCTGAGACGTCACTCTCGCGTTGGACTGGCCTGCTGAAGACGGGAAGATTGGAGTTCAAATCCCATTAGGGTCTATTATGTTTTGCCACTATTCTTCCACGCAAATACGTGAATTGTTCGTTCACGGAAGGAGTTTACCTGGGAAAGGACTTTTTTCCCTACCAGAAATCTATTATATAGTAGGATATTGGTAAGAAAAAAGACCTTTCAGAGGTAAACTCCTACCGTGAATGAAGTATAGATTGCCTTTAAAATGCTTCCTTCCTGAACCCTATCTCATTAGAGTAATGATAATTTACGCGTATAGCCTGAACCGGTAGTTATACACGGTAATTTAAAAAAAAGTGTTTAGTCAAATGCTCCAATATTTATTACAAATATTAAATAACTTTTTTAGTTAATGTGTATAAAATTAAACTAAACGTGTCTACCGAGGCAATTTTTATTTTATTTTAGTACCAAATAAATATTTCCCGTTATAAAAACTGCAAATAAAGCGTAATTTACTGGACGCTGCAAATAGGACGGCCCCTTTTAACCAGTCGTGACGTCGGTCCTTCTTTTTAAGTCGATAATGTGCCCCCCTAGGATCCACTAACTCTGGTTTGTTAAAAAAAGGAGACAACATATCATGTTCCTGACGTGTGTTGCGTTGTATTGGCGCGTCCTTCCAGCCATCACGCGGTGGAACTGCGAGTCGTGGACGGTGGGAATAATAATTGTGACCCTACTCGTCAGTACACCTCCCGACCGCTAAATGAAAGTTGTTATGGGTGGAGGAAAAAGGATGAGGAGCTCTCCACCACGGATTAACGACAGTTTTAGAAAGGCCCTACCACGGACTGGTCGATTGAAGCCTCGCCTATTTAATAGTCCGTAAACTCCGTACCCGAATTGTCCCCTATAGGTCCTGAAGCCCCGTTCACAAAGTCAGTTAGCTCTGCATTCTTAAAAGTCCTTAAGGCAGGGTTGAAAAAAAACCTGTTGGGTTGTATTGGGTTTTGTGGTTTAATTAAAGATATTATGTTTGTTATCTGATCAAACCAATAATTCAGTTATATTAATTATTCTGGATCCAGATAAACATATTTTTATTTTAATATAGTAAGGAAAGGAGTAAAACGAGACATAGTAAAGGAAAACAATAATGCAACAATGTAATTCTTCACAACAATACTGTATAATCTAGCAGGTTGATATGAAAAAGAATATTAATATAGAAAGAATAGAAAGAGGTGGGAGGGGAGATATGCATCAAATTAATGAAAATCCAGCTTCAGAATTGATTTGTTGCTTTATTTAGGTAAAGATAAAAGGTAAGAACTTTAGTAATCTCATTTGCTTTTTTTTTTACAAAGTATTATTTCTAGTGCCTAGAATTAATAAAGTGTAGGAAGATTAAAATGATACTATCTCAAGTGAGTTGCTAGTTGAACATATTATTTTGTACAACCAATTAAAACATATTTTATAGCTCAGTCTATTGTTTAAAATCTGTAATTTCAAAAATTGTGTATAACACCAAATACAAATCAATGTATTATTATTGTTATTATTTTATTATTATCATTATTATTATTGGGTTTGAACCAAAAGGTTTTCAACATAATGACTAGCAATTTTCAAAATTTAGCCGATTGATTTGTATCCAAAATATAATGTGTTTTTTGGGGGTTTTTTTAAGTGTATTTTTCGGGGAGCTGCCTTAAGACCAGATATACAACCAGTCGCACCTGCTTGTTGGACTCTCACTTGTAATAATGTTTGTCTACAATAGCAAAAACAGGCGAAGTCACATATAGGAATTTTCAAAATCGCTTGTGGGAAGGAGTTTAACATTACCCAACTCTTGCGTTTAAATAGTTGCGTTGGCTTTCATTCAACCAATCAGAAACAAATCTAGTTCTACTACTGTATTCGTCTAAAGAAATTAGTTATTTTACTATTTTTAATTAAAAAATGACACCTGGACACGGTATTTGAACCCGGGACCTTTGACTCAGGACGCCAATGTTATACCCCTAAGCTATCCAGGGATCGTTCCGTGCCCATGATCGTTCTTCACTCATATTTTAAGGTAGTCTCTGTGATGGACGAGCGTAAAGCCTCCACTACATATAAGTAATCAATTAAAATCCCGGCTATCAGATAACGCAGTCGCCTTCATCTTGGGAGGGCTTTATTCTGCCAATTGTACAATGATAATTCTACGCATGTGCATATCAAGATGGATTAAATAACCAAGCTATTATTTTTGATAGTTACGGCTATAGCGGTTATAATATTATGTGGTTATTTGGTCAGGGATAAATGCTCGTGAACATATATAGTAAAAGGGATTGCATTCTAAATTCTTGAAGAATAGTAATAGTTGAATAATTTTTTTAATAATTTTTTTTCATTTATGAGATGTATCTAACGTGCACTTTCTGAAACTATTGATTACATCAACATCAGAGAATGTCTATGAGCGAGAGCGAAGGGGCCTAGTAATTTTGCCAGTAAAGGTATTTCCACATACATTCCAGGGTTCTATTACATGCCACAATCGACATGGGACCAACGGTTTTAGTTCCACCCCGAAGGAAGTCGTGCTACGGATTCTCATAGCTCAAGAAAAGTCCATTGACGTCGGCTGGGTTTTAACCCACAATCATTGGGTCCTGAGGCGATTAGTATTTTACCTCTAAGACCACCGATTATATTAATTTGATTCTAGTTAACTCGTGTTTGTAAACTTTATTATACCACTATGAGGGGGACGATTACTAATTAGACATTCTCGTTAATTTCCTGTTCCCTTGTGAAAGCTTAAGTCACTGAGAGCAGTACTGCGTCATAATTAAAGATGTCAGACACACTCCTGGTCACTGCCCTAACATTACTGTCACTTTCCCGCCAGAAATTGAGCTGTCCTACTAATATAATCGCTACCCAGTACTAATATAGGCCTTATCCTACTAGCACAATCTTTTTTTTTTTTTTTAGTATAGTTACTGTAGTGTAGCAACTGTCTTCTAATATACTCAAAGTCCTACTACTATGTCCGTATAAAATAATGATTTTATCCGACCATTATCGACATATTGGGCACGCCTCCTCCCCCCCCCCCTAAAAAAAA
>CABFVX010000433.1:0-18285 GCA_902151425.1 Timema shepardi
CCAATCAGAGAGCAGGAGGCGTGGTCACGTGATCAATTTCCACCTATAAGGGGGCTGTACCAGGTCACCGCTACCACTACTGATATGTAGTAATATATTCGCATTGTCACGTTAATAACCTTTTAGAAAAAACAAGTAGCTGGCTCGTTACGTGCTATGCGTCAATTTTGCAGATTGCATCTCAACTGTAGCCTTTAGAATCAGTGGTTATCAAAGTGTGTGCCAGGAATTTATTTTATTATTGACAAAAAATAGTTGCATTCAATATATATTAAGAGATAAGAAAAAAATGTTTGAAAGATTTAATCTATTTTCCTGAGAGTGTAATGGTTTAAAAACAAAGAGTTGAGTAATTCAAGTAGAATCTGGTCGTTTCTTAAACAAAAGTTCAAATTGGTGTTGAATAAAGGATACACACGCATGCGCGCGCGTGCATAATTTCCGTTCGACTCACTGCGCATGTGTATGCCCGAGTGTATACCTTAGTGTTACCTTAGTGTCGCCAACTTGCACTTTCCGTGTGTGACACGAGGTCTCACAGCAAATGATAGTGTAACATGAACAAATAAAAATGTGAGAATCACTGTTTTTAGATGTTAAATCGGGTTAGTTGTTTATAATATCATCTTATATATCAAAGGTTTTTAAACTGTGGGTCACGGCCTCTCCAGTGACCACGAAAAAAAAATATCTGGGGGCCATAGCAAACATTAACAAACGTGAATAAATTAAATATCAACTATTGAAATTATCACACACGGTAACTTTTGATTTTTTATTTGTTTAATTTACTGCACGTCGCTCCGTGATTACACGAAAACAATTTTAAATATGCTCTCGTCTAATTAACTAAGATAAGCTAATGGCTTCCAATAAAAGAAAAGAGATGTTGTTAAAACTAGATTTATTGTGTCAGAATAAGCAAGCTCATCCATTAATTAAATGTGTATGATTATTACCAATTATTGTTTGTAAATACCTTTTTTAATTTTCTTATTTAATCTGATTGATAAGGATTTAAAATTTTACATATATAGATATATATTAAAATTAATTTGACTCATTTTATCGAAAAGTTAGACTAGAGTATAAACAAAATTTTATTTTTATTACTGCGTTCTAGTAACCATTCGGGTTATACTCTTATGTACTAATACGCTAAATTTTAGGGATTAGGAAGGTTATATTAATAGGAAGTGTACCCACATTTGCGTGGAGGGGGAATGGAAAATCTTTTTTGTAAAAACCACCCTCAGTACACATGACCAGATTCGAACCTTGATCTCCCTGACATTGGCAACCTAGCCTACTGCAGCACGTCAAACCACGCGGCCACCGAAGCGGGTAAAAACTTATCTTAGCTAAACCAATACAGCCCGGGGTCGCTAATAATTTTGTCCAATGGAATTGAGGTCATGAATAAAAAAAAAAGAATTTAAGAACTAGTTTTTTATATTATATAAGCTTTCATTTAAAATATTAAATTTTAAATCGGTAGACTAGAACTATGGGAACTCGTTTCGGTGATTGAATGGTCTGCAAGTTGATGGAACCTTCTAGAGGAGGCTCATAATTATATACATACAAAAACTTTTATTGGCTAAAGGTATAATACAATTTTCTAGCCCCCTTAGAAAAATTAGTTTACCACGCCCCTGTTTACTATTTCTCCCAACCTATTATGGATATCATCTGTGAGATAAATGAATCTCTACTGTTGGCAAACAGAGCTGTCATTTTCTTGTTTTTGTGCCGTCAGATCGTCCCTTAAATATAAGACAAATTTCGCAACGATGTTTCGTCGATGTTGCTAGTAGGCCTAACTTCTTCTTACTCTAGCACACAACCTTCAAACATAACTGAAAGCGAGGAGATTTGGCAACAGTTAAGGTGTGAGTGTAGAAAACACGAGTTAAGAGCAATATTCTCACAGTTTTTATACAAAAACTTTTTTTTTTGTCAATGAAATCAAATAATTCTCTAATAGAAACATGGTGTTTAATTTTCTTCACAAAGTAATATCAACAGTTGTTGAATGATTTAGTTTAAAAAAATCTTCAGTAAAAAAATAACCGACCTTAACTCGCATCTCCTATACTCCCACTCTAACAGAAAGCAATTTAAGGAATACAATTTCCTCAGAGGTGATATTGGGTGTAGTCTACACGAACATTAATCCAGCCACCAATGTTTGATAAACTTCTCAATTAACAAAGGGGGAAGTGCACATAATAATAATAAACACAGGGGAGGTGTGTATCTCGGCAGAGATGCAGGATTTAGAATATAACTGACCTTGCGCAGCGGCTACAGGCTGCTATACTAAGCCTGCGTCTGAGTGCACGTGCACCGGACATATCGACAGTCAGCAAGAGCTGCGTCAGCTCCCAGAATACATTTCCTAGAGGCCCGACCCGACACCTTACAACATTTGTCAGTCTCGCCGCCCTTCTGAACCTTCTGAACGCATATCGAAGCTAATGAGAGAAAAAAGAGTGAGGCAGTGATGCTCGATTCATAAGCTTTGAATCGATTATTGTATCGATTTAGATATAAAGAGTTCTTGTATCGATCTAGGTAATAAAAGCCAGTGCATTGAATCGATTTATGAAAGATCGATTCAACGATTTATAAAATAATAATTTATTTTAACCATATTTCGTATAGAATTAAAATAAATTTTTAAAAGAATCTAAGATTGAGCCTAATAAAATATGTTCCTATCATGCTTAATTTAATCAACTGCTGATGGCCAATTAGTAAACTGCTATTATAGTATAAATAATGTTTATATGGTAAATTAAGCCTACTTTAAATTATTATCACTTTATAAAACAAGCTTAAGTACAACGAATTGTCAATGCAATTCTTTGCTAGGATACTTTTATGTTTATTATAATGTATTTTCATCTTAATTAATGTATGATATCAGTTAATATTTTGGGAGCAATAATATAAATTAAACATCACATAATTAATTATATACTAATTTGTAGCCCAGCACTGCAACCTTTGGTTTCAAAATGTTACTGTCAAAAACCCATTTCCTAGATTCAATCAAATATGTTTGTATTTGTTTGATTTCCTTTCGAGTTTTCTATTAGAAATAGAATCGATTCATTTGGAAATCGTCAGTGAAAGAATCGATTCATGAATAAGATAAAAACGTTTAAATCGATTCAAGAAATAGATTAATCGAGGGCAAAGAATCGATTTTTGTACAGTTTTATACAAGATCAAACATCCCTAGAGGAGGTATAGGCTACGCCTCTATAAATGGGGTGACCATAGTCATACCTTGTTTTTTGCAGAACAGTACTATTTTTTGAAGTGATGTCCTGTAGTTTTACAGAACAGACCAGTTGCACTGATACCCTTTGTAGACATCCAGGAATTCGTGTTATTTTTTGTCTTCGCCGCGTCTTACTACCCGTTCGAGTTATAAGCTTATGTACTAATTAGGCCTACTCTAATAGGTTTAAGGATTAGGATAGTTATATTTAGAGGAAGTGTACCCAAATTTACGTGGAGGAAGAAAGAAAAACAGTTTTGGAAAAATCACCTTCAGTACATTCGACCGAGATTCGAACCTCAATTTCCCCGTCATCGGCAGTCTAGTTTACTGCGAGAGTAGCGTCTTAGACCACGTGGGCACCGAAGCGGGTTAGTGGTTTGTTGTTTCCTAAATATATTTCAGACCAAAATGTAGTTGAAAGGTATCACACCATGTCCTTAAAGGATTAAAAACTTGTATTTACAATTTTATAACTAAAAATAAGGTAAAATTAGCTTATTTTCATTTAAGTTTAACTCGTAAATGTCGCAGTTTTTAGATCAAAGTAAATAATTAGAAACATACATCTGGCTTTCCTTTAGCAAATCATGTAATTTTTTTTTAAAAACGGGCTCACAACTTAATATTCTAAGGTAAATGAAGATTATATTTTAATAGTTTTGAAGCTTGAGGACTGTCATTTTAATAAGAAACACTTCAGTGTGAGAATATTCATTGTGACCTGCACCAGTGGCTGAATGGGCTAAGGCGTCTTTCTCCGATCAGAGCAGACTGATTATAATGGGGAGACCAGGATTTGAATTCCGATCGGATGAACTGTATCCCATAGAAACATGCGGGTGCATTTCCGTTACAGTTTACCTTCTTCCTTCCTACAACGTTTTGTGTAAATATACGAATATACCCAACGCTAGTAAGACGTGAAACCAGAAAAATAACGTGGGCCTACTCGTTCAAAAAAAAAAAGCCATGTTCTATTGGCTTTGTTGAAATTGTGGCCTTGAGGTTTGTGTCCACCGAAAACATTGCCGTGTGCATAGGCGCCGTCTTAAGTAAATTATTGGGGGGCCCAATGTTTTCAATTTTGTGTCAAAATTATTACATTTTCAACGTCATAATGGATAAATATATTTAATCTATATTTTAAAGCTTCTTATTGCATTAAAAAAAGTAACAATAATTTCACCTAACATTCTGCAGTAACATACATTTTATTACACAAACATATTAATAATAAAAAGAAAAAATATGTATTTTATATAATTTGAACTCGTCTTTTATTATGAACATATTTCGCAGAATAAAGCTTATCACTTAGGAAACGATCATGCAGGATCTTATAAAGTTGTATTTAAAAATTTAATTTATAACAAAAGTCGTAGTAAAAAACTTAAAATCCTGATCAAAATGTATCATCCCCCCCGTCTCCCCCAAGGGCTAACCGAAAATCTATTAATATGGTTTGCACATTAACATATTATTTGTTTTACTTTCTCGCTACCTTACTGGTAGAGAAAGTGGTGTGATCGTCAAAAAAATCTAACTCAAGATTTTGATGAATTTCTACGTGTCACGACGACACCCTACAAAAAAATAAATATTGTTTTTGAATTTCCGTCTTTCTGTTTTACTGTCCGTCTGTCTGTACCTTGGAGTAGAGCCTAAACTATGTTATCGATCGGGCTAGATCTTGGTATCAGATTTTTCATAGTGTTGCTACGAGGGGTTTTTGGAATTAGATATTTAACCCTAAAATTAAGGGTAGTTTACTGAAGGATGAAAAGAGAACAATCGATTTTATCAAAATAGCTCTAACGATTTTGATCAAATTTCATTTCTAAACATTCATCAATATCACAAACAATATGGCTACCCTTAATTTTTCGTCAAAATGATTTTAAGGGTTCCGGTCTGATAAATAAATTCTCATTTTTTATCATATCTTCCTAACTCTTTGAGATAAGAAATTACTTATCATTGCAAATATGTAGGTCTATTCACAATAAAATCTTTTATTTGAAACATTTTGTATAAAACCAATAATTTTAAAGCTATACGAAAATATACAGTATCCCCGTGGCTTCTTTGGTGCTGACTGACAGCTCACAGCTGACTTCTTACAGTCAACATTTAGGTATATACCTAGATTTTTACTATCAGAAGTGACAGCTGCCAAACACATGTTTTTGCAGATCTTTTGGTTCGGCGTAGGGATACATAATTTGATCTGGTAATTTTTTAAAGCCATCAGCTGTCAGTTGTTTGCTGTCGGTCAGCACCAAAGAAGCCATGGGGCTACTGTATATTTTTTAACTTTTCTAACACTAAAGGTAAAGTATTGCGACAGCCAAAAAAATCAAACCCGAGATGTTGATGGATGTCAGCTTTTCATGACCACAGAACCCTAAAAAGTGGTTTTTGCAATCCCGTCTCCCTGTGTTTCTGTCTAATCCTAAAATTAAAAGTAGTTTACTAAAGGGCGAAAAGAGAAAAAAAGTTTTTTCTCAAAACTGTCCCTAACGATTTTGATTAAAATTCGTATCTATGCATTGAATAAGATTATAAACAAAATTTCTATTTCATTTTCCCATGAAAATGACCTTTAGGGTACGTTACAGTAGCGGAAATTTCCATTTCTCCACAACTATTTGAGATACTAAATAACTTATCATTGAAAAATTGTAGCGCTAGTCAAAATAAAAATAAAATTATTTGAAGTATATTTTTATAAAACCAACAGTTTCTGAGATATTGTCAAATATATTAATACAATTTTGTGAGCTTTAGTTGTGAAGAAATACAACTTAAGTTTTAACGCAATAATTATCTAATGCCATAGAGTAAGTAAAGAAGTAGGTCTCTCAAAAAGTGTATGTTTTCTTTCTTTCAACCTGTTAGGGAAAATGTTTATACAGTTATAATTTAGTCTATTCTTTTAGACTCAATAGTTAATATTAACATATTTTTATGGGTCAAATATAAATGAGGAATTTAATAGCAATGCGATAACCATAAGATGTGCAACACCTAATAAAATGTCGAAAATTTTAACCAGAAGTCGAAATTTTAATACGAAGTGTTGACCCTTGTGGACCCAATTTAGATCATTTTTATTGGTCCAAATATGTAAATGAGGACATTAATTCCTTAAAAATAAAATTATAAAATTTAAAACTGGGAGTCGAAAATGGCGACTACAATTTTGAGTTACTCTTCTTTTTTACAATAAATTTTTTTGACAGTGAGTAAAATATGTACAGTAATTAATATCTCATAAACTATTAAAACTGAATATTTTTTAATGTAAAATAAGGTAACTTCTTTATTGTAATTGACTAAGCCACTACAACGTTAAACAAAGACTATTCACGGTAGGAATAGGGGTCTAGGAAAAATACTTTGAAGAAATTCTCAGAAACTAAGTGTTCAATTTGGTTTAAATCTTTACAATAACAAGGAATATAGTGTTTTCTTCACGTATTGGAAAAATATTTTAGTAAAATATAGTTCTAATAAGTAGTAATCTAACTTGTGAAGCGACAAGATCACCCTAGTAAATGATGGCTTCATATCGTAGTAGATATAAATTAAGTATGCAAAGCCAAATAATATATACATATTACAATTTATCAATTCAATTTTTAGGGGGGCCAATCCCCCTTATGACAATTATTGGGAGGGGGGCCTAAACACTCAAGCCCCTAGAGTCGGCACCTATGGTTGTGTGTATAATATAACTTAATATAATCTACAAAATCTAGCCACCTGCATGTAGAGGATCATCGGATGGGAGCAGGGGCAGGGTATGGCCGCAAATCCCACATCACACTCAATTCTTACTGAGAACAAAAAGTCGTCCCTTTATCTTACTCTTTCATGAATCATGAGTCTGTTAGTGAAGGATTATACATTGGATATCTGATTTGAGAGAATTGTTTGGGTGATATTGAGAAACAGCTTTGTCATTCTTTTGTTTTCATGTGGTCAATCTTCCCTTAAATATAAGACCAGTTTTGCAACGCTGCTTTGTCGATATTACCAGTATCGCCTTATAACTCCAACGCGCTATCTTCTGGCATAACTGAGAGCGATGAGATTTGGCAACAGTTAAAAACTTTGCTTGCCTGAGACATCACGGCAGATCTAGATAGAATTTCCCATGTTAGTGAGTTTACGTTTTATTCGCCGAGTTTTAAATATACAACGTTGAAACAAAAACCATAAATTCTTACATAATTCTAAAAATAGTCCTACAGTATCACAAAGCTATTATTTGTATCTTGGTGACCTGGTTGTCTAGGGGTAAGGTGTCAGACTTCTGTGCTGGCGGCGGTGTTCAATCCTCGATCCCGGCACAGATTTATCTGATTGCCAAACCCTTCCTTCACCTCTGACAATACATCTTGTGAGTGTGGGGAATGCCTGGCCTCCACCGTGGTTCGAATTCCACGTTAAACTGTAGGTCCTCCATTTCATTTCACAATCACCCTACCATTACACATTAGCGTAAGTGCGTATAACCCGAACGGAGTAGTAAGACACGGTGCTAATAATAATAATAATAATATCTGTATCTTGAAATAGTTTTTTGTAACTGTATTTCTCATAAATATTCTCTACAACTTATGCTATTTGACTTGGTCTCAACAATGGCCTGTAGGAGTCTTCCTGCTAGGACGTAGATTTAAAAAGTCTGTGGAAGCATATGTCTATCTAGAATAGTAATAGCCTACGATTTCATAGACGTCCATCATAGACTCTGCCTTAAAATATGGGCACGGTAAGATTCTTGAATAGCTCAGTGGTAGAACATTGGTGTGCAAAACTAAGGGTCTCGGGTTTGATTCCCGTGTCCAGACGCCATCTTTCAATTTTCAGAATAAAATAATGAAAGTGTAATTTTAAAAAGCAAGTCAATGTTTTCAAGGCGCAACTAGTTTAGTGACTGTGTGAACTCAAGTGAGAAAGTGTTGTCATTGATAAACAAGATACTTCGCATTGTGAACTGCTCATTTTCTTCCCTCTCTTTATATTTATATAATTAGCGTCTAAGTGTGATAGTGCTTAGACTACTTAGGTGCAACAAGTTAAGATGCGACTACCTCAGAGGTGATATCGGGTATAGCACCCTCTATTCCTCTTCCTCACACAAACCCACGCACTTTCCTACGCTATATCTTATAACTAAGCGAAACAGAATCCAACAATCCCAGACTGTAGCAATAAAAAGGGGGGAAGGGAGGCAATAAAAAAGGAGCGATCATCGAGCGAGTGCAGTGCACTTGTGGACAGAGCGGTTTTCATCGCCTTCTGACCTCAGACGATGCTCCCCTTCCCTCTCTCCACCCCAACCCATCCACACACCCTTGTATTCGAGGTCATTCAACCAGAAACTCAGTCGACTCTTGAAAACCGCGTTTAATTTTATGTCAAGGGGGAGAAAAATGCCGATATCAATGGAACATATTAAAATGGTATCTATCCCACTGATGAAGGGTAGGGTAGGGGAGGTAGATGACCTTGTTGAATAATTGTTGGTGATGATGCAGTCATGACATAAAACAGAGAGCGAGGTAGGATAGTACGTGCTTTGTTCAGAGCCAAAATTATATCCTGGTCACCTCCTCACTTGATCCCGAGTTGAAAATGTGCCGCTTCTTTATTTGGATTGTAATAAGTACGCACACTCCATTGACCTTGTACGATAACAATTATACCTTGAATGAGTAAACTATGAACCCATCTAAGGGTTCGGCCAAACTGACAAGCGTACGAGCGAGCACGTGAGCGACTGGGTGGCCAAACGGGCGAACGAGCACGTGAACAGCAAATAGTTATTATTATTATTATTATTAGCACCGCGTCTTAATACCCGTTCGGGTTATACGCACTTACGCTAATGTGTAATGTTAGGGTGATTGTGAGATGAAATGGAGGACCTATAGTTTAAAGTGGAATCCGAACCACGGTAGAGGCCTGGCATTCCCCACAATCACAAGATGTCTTGTCAGAGGTGAAGGAATGGTTTGGTAATCAGATAAATCTGTGCCGGGACCGAGGATTGAACCCCGGCCGCCAGCACAGAAGTCTGACACCCTACCCCTGGACAGCCAGGTCACCCAGCGTGAAAGAGAAAACCTACATTTCACCAATTTTAAATTTTTCATCTATGCTGGGAATCGAGCCCGGGACTCTTAACTTAGTAGGCAACTACGTTAATGAGTGAGCTAAGTTGTCGAACAAAAACAAACCAACTATCCGAAAGACACAGGAGACTAAGAGGATGAATCTTTACTGAAATTCAGCATCTCTTGCGAGGATAGACGCTAGAACCTGATTCGATAACCTCATGGTATCAAGGCTCTCGCAATAGACTAGACTGCCAATGATGAGGAGTCCCAGTTGGGTCTAGTGAGGGTGTTTTTTCCTCCCTCCAAGCGAATGTATGTAGGCTACACTTCCTTTAAATTCTACAGTTTTCATCCCTAACACATTAGCGTGCTTGTAATCCGAATGGGTATTAAGACATGGTACTAAAAAAGGAGGGTGAGGGAAATATACGTTACCCACTTCAGTGGCCGCATGGTCTAGGGCGCTACTCTCACAGTAGACTAGACTGCCTATGACGGAGAGATTGATACTGGAATCTCGGTCGAGTGAACTGAAGGTGGGGTTTTCAACATGGTTTTCCACTCTCCTTCCACGCAAATGCAGGTACATTGCCTTTAGATATAACCTACCTCATCCCTAAGTAGTAATACGCGGTGCTAAAAAAAAGTGGGGAAATATAAGTTAGAAGAATATGATAAAATTATAATAAAACATTTCCAATTGATTTTTTTGTAATTGTACTCCGGAATTTCCGGGTAAGTCATACATACCACATCCTATTTGGGAAGTTAACTAAAGACCGTGTCTTGCGTAATCTCTATTCCTCTTTCCCGAACACCGAAACGCCAGAGACCTCCCCCTTCGTCCCCTCCCCCTTCACCACCTCAGCCACCCCGCACCCAAAGAGAAGAGTCTGTAGTCATTGACGGATAGAAGTATAAGACCAACGACCCTAGGGGATGTTGAATGGACTCCCGGGGTCATCCTGAAGGACTGATGACTCCCCCCACCCCTGTCTCATCTCGCACCAAAGGTACGGGTCAAAGTATCTAGAGCTTCGAGGCCGTACGCGAGGTCTTCCACTTACAAGAGAGGGGGGAAGACCTTGGATCATTTGATTTCCTTCCCCCCTCTTCTCACCGCCCGCCCCGTTACGAGACTTTGCCCGGTTCTCTAGCACCGGGGCGAGTCATTGGCCTTATCACACATACACACACACATGTCGCTTTGGAGAACACATTTACCTTCTAAAAGGGCAGCGACATGGCGCGTGGATAGTACTTAGGAATGTGACCGTCCGTGAACTGATGAAGGGAATCTATCTCTCTTTAAAGATATGAATAATTTAATACTAAATGTGCTCGCAATGAGCTGTGACTTTTTTAAAGTCGTTATAAACTGGCACAATACTGGTGGAACCATATTTGTGTAGGAGGAATATACATATGGCCTTTAAAGGGCTTGGACCCCCAAATTAAATATGGGTCCGGGGACCTTTTCCCAGCAAATGGTTGAAAATGGAATGCCCTTAGATTCTAAAAGCTATATAGAGTGGTCCTTGCCTGCATTTTAAAATTAGATACTCTATAAGTTATTTGTAGTTTAATGCAAGGCCATATTCTAGCTACATAGAGGGGAGTGAAATAAGCCTCAATAGGAGAAAACTAAGTCCAGGGAAAGAGGAGGGCAATATCATTCTGGGAGGGGGAAGATACCTTCTCCCTACCACTGACAAATTCTCTCATAGAACATTACATATTCCCTTTACCTCCCTTATTGCCGCATGTACCCGCTTCGGTGGCCACATGAGCTAAGCCATCATTTTCACACTAGACTGGACTTCCAATTTCGGGAAGATCGGGGTTATAATCCAGCTCGGGTTTATTGAGGGTGTTTTTGCCTAAATGGTTTAACACACTCCCTCCATGCAAATTAACTTACACTTTCTCATCCCAAACACATTAGCATAATTAAGTACATAATATGTTTATAACCCGAACGGGTAGTAAGATGAGGTGCTAAAAAAATATACAGCCCCAAATCCAGAAGCGATGTTTTTGTACTTAATTCAATAAATAAACTTACAAATTTTATTACTATAGCAACTATTACGAGATAATCAAAGAAATAACGATTGTGATTGTGATTTGAGAACAGTTAAGATCATAAAAAAACTAATTAACTGATTCCAATTTCACTATTGTAAAGTAAATACTGCGTAAAGCTACAGCTTATATAAGTTTTCTGGTTCGAGACTAATTTTGTATCTAATTTCAAGGACAAGGAGGATTAAGTATTTTGAATGTCCCGGGGCTGAGTTAGCCTGTAGATTGTGTGCTGATTAATGCATTTAGGTAATAGAGTATTAAAAATCTTTGTTAATCAAGACATGAAATACAATATCGGGGGCAGCGTTTTTACAGTTTTTAAAGCAAAACTTTTTTTGGTCAAAATAAAAACAGTATTTCTCCAATCGAAACATAATAGTTTAATTTTCTTCACATGGTGACCTCAACATTTTTGTATATCTGTCAAGGGTGAACTGAAATTTAATGACAACTTTTTCTATTAATTCAAAAAGTTTCTTATCTAATGCCGCTATGCTCATGGCAGATATTCAACAACCGTTGAGATCACCATGAGAAGAAAATTAAACTATGTTTGTACTGGAGCAATATTTGATTTATTCTTGTTAAAAAAAAGGGCTACAAACTGCAAAACACTGTACTTTTATCAAGTCTCCTACAACCCGACCTTAATGTAAATTAGATTGCTAACAAATACCATAATGTAAGAACTTTAATCATGCAGGTATATTATTATTTCTGTCAACATTATATTCTGACTCCCTACAGAAAACATTCGAAAGGGTACTCTAGTAAATTTTCAACATGTTTGTTCATTTTATTGAGAGAAAAGTTGAGATAATATTAACAAATCTAAGTAAATGTTGTTAATAGCTATTCACATAACTGAGGCGACAATATTTTGCAGTAGCAAGGCAATGAAAGGGAAAGTGAAGTTGGTCCTATGATCACAAGATCGCAGCACACTTCAGAGGACCGGATGCTTCTATTGAAAAGCGACCTAAGACTTAGGGGAATATATATTTTTTATTTTATGACAATAAAGGCTATTTGAATTGCATTCTATCTTGACACTTAGAGCAACCACAACGACTAGAACCCATGCCATTAGATTACAATCACGCTAAGGAATTAAAAATAGCCCGTTTCGGTGGCCACGTGATCTAACGCGTTACTTTAGCAGTAGATTAGAGTCATTAGACTTGCGATTACAGGGAGCTCAAGGTTCAAATCTCAGCCAAGTGTACTGAGGGTGGTTTTCTAATCTCCCGCCCTGTAAACACGGCTACACTTCCACTAATTTCAACTTTCCTCATTTCTTACATATAACCGAACAATTACTACGACGCTAGGACCAAAAAAATTAGTAAGCAAGAACATTTTTAGGGGTACAACGTTCAGGATAAGTTATATATGGGAGTAAGTGAACAAAAAAGGTTTAATACATCTGTTGACATCATTTAACTTTATTTTTGTGGTAAGTTTCAACGCTCCAGAAAGCGGGTGAAGACCCTCTTTAAGATATTCCAGAATTTGTTTTTCTATTAAATTAATCGTATCTTTGAAATTTGTCGACGGAGAAGAGAGGGGTAGTGGGAGGAAGGGTCGAACTCTGGACTTCCGAATCTGAGTGACCCACTCTATTTAGCCACGCGCGCTCACGCGGTGGTCCTTCCCCTCCCCCTCTTTCGCAGCAAGCTATGACGTCACCGGCACAATTGTGGACCACCGAGAGGAGTAAGGCGCCCGAAATATAGGTCAGCAGATCCACCGAATACGATGATGATGAGGGCGACAACTTTGACCACCTTTAGAAGCCGATGTCAGAAAGACAAAAGTTTCTTGCTCCCACGATTGGTATGGTTGGGCTAGTGGTTAGGATTCCTGACCCGGGGGAGGGGGGGGGTGGAATCTGTGAGATTATGAAGGGAAGGGGGAAGGGAGAGGGTCTACGATGAGGTATTCAATCATCTGCATAAGCGAATGCTGACGTAGTTTCTAAGAATCAACCCTCTTCATCCTGCGGCCGCCTCAGTCGGCGAGAAAATATCAATCGCTATCAGGCAACGCAGTTTAAAATACAACGGTCAGTGTCGTTTTCGGGAACTACTTTTCTATTCTGTCTAAGCTTATACTTCCTTTCACCCTTCACCTATAACCACCCTTTGTCATGTCAATAACAAAGCGGGGAAATAAAACTAGGTAACTTCTTATCTGAAGGTAAAGAGGAAAGATCGATGCTAGTTCTCAAATACTTTAAGATATTCCTATTGTGAGTCTATCAAAGAATTACAGTATTTGTTAGAGGAAGGCTGAAACTATAGCCCTTTTCATCAATTATAGTCTTATAGCTACGCAAATATGATTAAAATATCGTTGAAAATGAGCTAGCGTCACATTCTCACACCTTTATTTCTATTAATAAAACTCATTCAATAGGGTTGGTAAGGAAAGAGTCAAGTTGGAATAGTTCTACATCATTTTGGCATGAACTATATTTTGAAATAACATATCGTAGAATTAAATATTGCGTTAGAGCTAATAATAATAATAATAATAATAATAATAATAATAATAATAATAATAATAATAATAATATTTAGCACCACGTCTTCCTACCCGTTTGGGTTATACGCTTTAAGTACTAATTACTCTAATGGATTAGGAATTGGGAAGGTTTAATTAGAGGAAGTGAACCCGCAATTTGCGTGGAGGGAGAGTGGAAAACTATTTAGGACCCCCCCCCCCAATTCACCCGACCGAGATTCGAACCTCGATCTCCCCGTCCTCAGCAATCGAGCTCAACACAAGTGCGTTAGCCAACTACGCCAATGAGGTGGGTATGCGTTAGAGCTGAGCGTCTAAGTGGCCATTTCTCGCTAACCAAAGCGGCCTCCTTAAGGGGTAAAAAAGTAAGTTACTGTCGTTAAAATTGAATACTGGCACTACTTTTAACCTGAAGAAGGGCATTCTTAATTTGATGGGTTACAGTCAGCGATGGGCAAACTTTTAGGGGAGTGGGCTAAAAGAAAAAGTCAGGCAGGCTAGCACAGTTTATTAAAAAGTTACAATGGTACATTTTACAAAACTATTGTACTGATAAGTCCTATTAATTATTAAATGGATTTGTATCATAATGATATATAATTCTAATATAATGTGGGTTGTCTACATTATTTAACATATACTTAAATAAAACAGATACCTACTACTTGAATGAAAGAATGTGTGATGAGTGGAACTGTTCTTTTAAAAGTCTTTCATAGTCTGGTTCCAACTAGAACGAGGTGACTCTCAGAAGTGGAGTTAATTCTTAGAGGTCAAATGTAGGGAAATATTAAATTATTTGTAGACTGACACTGGTCAAAATTGAAAATAAAAACAAACAAGTACGAAATTGAAATTTTCTTGTTTTTAGTTTTTTAAAACTTTTTTTTTTATCGGAATTTGGAATCCTTTTGCGGGCCGTATTGAACCTGTCCGTGGGCCACATCCGGCCCGTAGGCTGTACTTTCCCAACAATGGTCTACACTATGACCCTTTATTATAAATTTCCCCATAGTGTATCTGTAGAATTTGGCACTATCTTCACCAACGGACGGAAGACACTCAGTCGGTGTGGCTCAATGCGGGCTGACGCCATGAAGTTTTCGGTGTAGGACCCTAATCTGTCAAAGGAAGATCGTTATCGCTCAGTGTATTTTCATGTTAAGAACCTTATTTGACAGCTAGACACTTTACTATATCTACTTTTAACACCGTGTGCGGAACATTGTGCTAGAGCAGTGGCTCTCAAACTGTGATATGCGCGCCCCCCCAGGGGTATGTGCATGACTTTCAGGGGGTAGGCGAGTAACCTATCTTTCAAGGGAAAATTGAAAAAAAAAGACTAGAAAACCAAGCGGGGTGTAGAACAAAAATTAATGTGTCGAGGAGTATTCGAGACGACTGAGGGAGATTTTCTGCTTTTATTACCTGACATTTGTCATTTGACCTATCATGTTTGGATTTTTTTTGTAATCGTAGGAGGTACATTATACTTTTAGTCATGCCCAAGGGGTACAATATAAAAAACAGTTTGAGAACCAATGTGCTAAAGCTAGAGTTGAAGATTTCACCAGACTCCCGAGCAACGTTCGTCAACTCATCTGTACGAAAACGGGTTTTTTAACACCCTGTATTACCACCCGTTCGTACTAACAACACCAATGTTTTTATGGACGGAGAAGGTTATATTTATAGGAAGTGGACCCACATTTGCGTAGACGGGGGTGGGGTGGACAGCGGAAAAACGTTTAGGAAAAACCACCCTCAGTACAACTGACCGAGATTCGAACCTCAATCTCCTCGTCATCAGTAGTCTAGTCTACCATAAGAGTAACACCTTATATCATGCGACCACCGAAGCGAGTGTGAAAACTGTTATTTTAATTAACTTCTGCTACTCAGCAGAAACACGTGTGTTCTTATTTAATCTATGTCTAACTAAACCTGAGAAATATTCGAAGTGAAGTCAAAGTTTTCGAAGCTTCGCACAATCTTTGTTTAAAGGTGCTGTTGGTTTCTATCGAATATCGACCTCCTGGCTATGTCGGGACAAGATGAAAAAGTATATTTTAAGGAAACCATACGGTACTGGTACTTGCCTGGAAAAAGATGGGGAATTCCCGTTATTAGTAGCTTTTTCGGATAGTTATTAGCCTAGTTCCGCAGGGCAACCAATTAGTAAATACAATATTTATGTCAACAAAGACTGCCACCAAAAAAAATTGATTCGTTTAGGCCCATTTTTTTCTCCCCACACCTTTTTTTTAAAACTGGTAATTGGTTGCCTATTTAGGGGTTTTGGGTGGAGTGAGGGGGTCATCTGCCCTGAGCAGATGACAGCTTCCCAAGAGGCGTGTGTGGGAGAAGAGAAAGTCAGTCTGAGCCTCAAGGCTGCGAGGGTTCATTGACCCCAGCACGGTGTAGCAGACAACACAGTGCAACAGTGGTCTAACTCACGCAGGTGATTTCATGTCAATATATTAGACTTAGGATGGAACTAGATCAAAAATTGATTCAAGGTGGATTTTTTTAAGGAAAAAATATCCATCCCTACCAACACTTTGACTACATCTATTTTATACATTACAATACTCTGGGGGATTTTTTTAAAATATCACAATCATAATATAACATTATGTTTTATTTCTTCAATTACATTACTTACTAACCGTTCGGGTTTTACGCATATGTATTGATTATACTAATATTTCATGGTCAGTCTGAATACGCCTAAAGTGCAGTGCTATCGGCCTACTGAATACAGGACGACACCTACCTAGACCAGAATGGAATTGGCCAGTTTTTCATAAGAAACTAGCCCCAAACTACCCATCGCCAAAATAACCGACAAGACCAGATTGACATCTTCGTGTGCGTGGCCCCAGATACAGGTGAATAAAAAAAAATGATACCAACCTATAAATCTTCATAATTTACATATCACTTATATAGGTTTCCCTGAAGTATATTTTCCCTCCCCTCACCCCCACTACCCCACCATTTTCACCAATCCCGAAACGAATGTGGGTGCAAGTATAACCCTTACTTCTCTAATCCCTCTCTTTTTGGATTAAGCCATGAAAGAGATTGTGTTGAAACGTATTTAGAGGTGTCCATAAGAGGTGATCTCTTGGAAGCGGGCAAGGGAAGCACTTGCAGGTTGTATATTTTCTGGGGACAAGAGGGGCATTTTCCGGGGTAAGAGGGGAATTTGCTGGGGAAAATGTAGGAAATTTTCCGGGAAACAGGTAAGACGTTTGCCCCCTCCATACATAGATCTTAAATATTTATAAAAGAGTATAGAGTATAACTATAATCTAAAGCATTTTAGACGAATCTATTGCAAAGGCTAAATTTTAAAATCAAACTTGCGACATGAAATCCAAAAAGTATACGATTCTATATACATTTACATTTTTAATCTAACTTTAACTTGCTACTTTATGAACCAACTGATTTTTATTTACTCGTATAACACTACACGACTTGTAGAACAGACAAAACACCCAGCCCCCCACCCCTCCCGCGGTTATTTCCTCACTTTGAATGGGGAAATCTGGCGGGCGGGGTTCAATCCTCGGTCCCGGCACAGATTTATCTGATTACCAAACCCTTCCTTTATCTCTGACAAGACATCTTGTGAATGTGGGGAATGCCAGGCCTCCACCGTGGTTCGGATTCCACGTTAAACTGTAGGTCCCCCATTTCATCTCACAATCATCCTACCATTACACATTAGCGTAAGTGCGTATAAACCAAACGGGTAGTAAGACGCGGTGCTAATAATAATAGAATGGGGAAATCTAAATTTAACCAACAATATGGTTTTGATCCATGCCGGTAATTGAGCCCGCTACCCATTGACCTAAAGTGTCAAAGGTACACATTTAAAATGGCTTTAAGATTTCAAATTAAGGAAAACTTAACAATGGTGGTATCTTGGTTACATTGAGTGTCTCCCCTACGCCTTAAATAAAAAGTGCATAGTGGCCCATTGAGCATCAACTTATCCTCTACGGCTCAAAGTAATTCAAACAAACGGCCTATTCTACACTAGTGGTTGAAACGCTAGCAACCGCGCCTTTGTATGAAACCCTTGTTATCAAGTTAGAAATAAGTTCTCGTCTAGACCAGCGTTTTGACCACTAGCTCTGGTGGAGCTAAAACCGCCTAGCGGTAGAAACGCGAATCAAACTACACCAGGCGTTAACAGGCAGTTGTGCCTCAATGCCACAAATCTTGACG
>CABFVX010000433.1:24090-38156 GCA_902151425.1 Timema shepardi
AGCTTTTTTTTTTAGAAAGGACCCTTTACTGAAGAGAAGACAATGCTTTTGTTTGGTTGTTTTTAAATCATACTCTTGCTTCAAGAGCCCCACACCCTCGAAGAATGTCAAAGTGATTGACTTACAAGAGGGTGTTTCCGGAAAGAGTTTAGCAGTTTTGTTTTGAGACACCCTCGGAAATGTCCCGCATCCAGCTTTGGGATGAAGGTAGGAATCAAAGTTGTGTAAGAATATGTTGTCGAAAGAAAACTATCGAGTCTTTTACTAATTTATAGTTTAGGAAGAAAAGTATCGATACCTCACTCAATTCTAGTAGCGGAACAAAAGTATCGATACCTCACTAAATTCTAGTAACAGAACTAAAGTATCGATACCTCACTAAATTCTAGTAACGGAATAAAAGTATCGATACCTCCCTCAATTCTAGTAACGGAACAAAAGTATCGATACCTCACTGAATTCTAGTAACAGAGCTAAAGTATCGATACCTCACTAAATTCTAGTAACGGAATAAAAGTATCGATACCTCACTCAATTCTAGTAACGGAATAAAAGTATCGATATCTCACTGAATTCTAGTAATGGAACTAAATTATCGATACCTAACCTCATTTTAGTAATGGAAGATTTAAAAAAAAAATGCCGTTGGAGCCATCCTCAACTTAAACTAGACTAATAAACATATTTTTAATTTAAGGAATACATTTAACTCAGGAGTTGTTAACGACTTAATGTGAGGGCAAGGAACGTTGGAATATGATCACGTGGCAGGTACAGTCCGCTTTATAAAAGAAGGATTTTTTTGTTTGTGCCAGCTATAAAAGTTGCTAAAGAAAATTTCACGTATTCTTACGTCCAGTAGAGTGATCTGTAGCTGTCACTTCTTAACAATATTATTAATACCTATAAAATAACAATACTAATATAGCAAAATGTTATCAATGTTGACAGCAACAAAATATGTTTGTAATTTCTAAAAGGCCCTTCCAATAAAAATTGGACTTTAGCTTCTGAGATTTTAAACTGTTAAAAAAAACTACTATCACTGAAATATTAATAACATCAATATTTTAACAATCGGTTATTATTTCTTCTTTTTTTAAGTGACAAAAAACAGTAAATTAAAAGTCTCCCTATATTAGATTGATATTATAAACCTCTTCAGACGGTTCAAAGAGGGCAACGACCTTTCTCTACGGCGTCTCAGATTTTATACAATCATTTATATTTTTAAAAAAACTACTCATTACCTTTTATCTCGGAGCGTGGATTTCCCCTCCCACACGAATCGTACATCTCCCCCCGCTTTCCAGTGTATTAAACGTCCCCTTCTACACATATTTCATTGAAAAACTAGGACGAGCTCAAATTTAAATCCAAAGTTCAACCGCTAATATCCATCGAGAGGTAGGTATACCAACAGCTAAAGGGGCGGGGGAAAAACGACAAATAAATAAAGAAAATGGCGCAAAGAGTGAAAATGCAATGTGTAAAAGAGAGAAATATCCAGGGTTTTTGCAGTTTTTACATCTACACATTTTTTGGGTCAAAATAACTAAAATAATCCGCCATTAAAACTAGAGAGTTTAATTTTCCTCAAACGGTGATAACAGTTGAATATCTGTCAAGGATGTTCTAAAATTTAATGACACCTTTTTCTCTTCATTTAGTTTCTCTTTTAATACCACTATACTTATGACAAATATTCAACAATTGTTGATATCACCATATGAAGAAAATTAAACTCTTTGTTTCTACTGGAACAATATTTTATTTATATCGCCCAACCAAAATGTTTTGCTATAAAAACTGCAAAAACCATTGACCTTTTCTCGCAATCTCTACATCCCTACACTATTTGTCTCAAGTTTTATAAATGCTTTACATTATTTATGTCAGTAGGCTAAGCGTAGATCTTTCTTTTATTTGTGGAACGAAAAATGTGAATGTTTTAGTAGGTCACTAAATGTGGATGGGAGAAATTACAGGCTGTGTGAAGTAATCGCTGGAAATTAAAATCGAGGGAAAAGTTATTATTAAATATATATATTAGATATATATAGAGTATTAGCGTTTGCTTCGATGAAAGTTATAAACATGTTTTCTCAGAAGCGCCGTTTTAGGCTTTAAATTGTTCGCAGAAATGCTTATAAGTGTCAAAATATATTAAGGAGCAATAAGATCAGAATTTCAGAGAAATGGATGCACAAATATTTTGTATGACACTATTAATAAACTAAACTCGTAATATTAAGATGGGACTATGGAATGGAAGGCCATGAGAGTTAAGGTAAGTATTTTAGCAGTTTCTATCGTGAAACTTTTTTTCACCCCAAAATAAACAAAATATTGGTTTTGTAGATACGATTAGTTTAATTTTCCGCACATAGCCTTCTGGCTACGTGTCTGCGCCCTGGGAAAAATAATCTAGTGTGCGTTCGCGCCCACTTTATATTTAAAAAAATATATACTATTTACTTACAAAAACCTTTAATTTGTGTTTAATTTGTCCTCCAGTTTTACTAAATATTTCTTACTAGTCACATTTTTTTTCCAGAATGGTAATTGTTTTTAGTCTAACTAACATGGCAATATTTACAAAAAAATATTATACTATTTCCTTTCAAAAATATTTAATTTTTGTTTTATTTTCTGCCCAGCAGAATAGACTGACTAACCTAGTCTCACCTAACCTAACCTTACCTAACCTAACCTACCAACACTCCTTCATAATAGTACGTAGTTCTGAAACAAGACCAATCAAAAAGTAAACGTCATATACGTCCTCTTAATGACTTCCAGTTGCTAGTATCAAGGCTTTGACACTATTGAAAGCGTGAAACTAACGGTTTATTTTAGGCGGGGGCTAACGCCTACGATTTTTCAAAAGGTGCTACCAACACAGGCGCAACCAACACGCTACCAACCATCTCAACTGTTAAGGCTATACGTATATTATTTAATAACTACGCTAGTGTGTTAGGAATAAAGAAAGTTAAATTTAGATGAAGTGTACCAGCATTTTCGCGGAGTAAGAGTTGAAAATAGTTTAGGAAAAATCCACCCTCAGTAAGCCCAACAGTAATTTGAGCCCCGATCTCCCCGTCATTGGCAGTCCAGTTTATTGCGAGGGTGACACCTCAGGTCTTAGGCCAGTCGACCACCGAAGTAGCTACTTTAATATATATCGTGAGTATAATAACATTTTAACAAAAATATTTTAAAGTAAGAGAAAATAATTCTAACAGGATCAGTGGGTACGTGGACTAAATGTAATCTCTTCTAGTTTGTTAAATTACGGGGAAGTCGTGTTTTAAATTCCAGATGTAGGCTAATTAGTGCCTTCCCTATTCCCAAAATGGTTTCCCATTTTCCCTCCACACAAATGGAAGTACAGTTTATCTAATCTTAACTCTATTAGTCCCCTCCCCATTATCTTAGTTAAAATGCAAAAATCCGGAGAAGGTAGTATGACGTGGGGGCAAAAACAAAACAAAAATGTATTTTCTAAGTGTCGTTATGGAGAAATCAGTATAAATGATCTATGGATATTTTATCTTATTATAGTGTATATTATACTATGTGCTGAAACATGGACCTTGAGGATAAAAGAGAAGATAATGTTAGAGTGATTTGTGGTGTTGATGGAGAAGAGAGAGGGAAAAGTGGACAGACTGTTTGACTAATGAAGAAGTTCTAAGAAGAGACATTGACAAGAGGACTATTCTGCAGATGATTGAACCAAGAAAGGTCATCTAGATTGGCCATATTATTAGAAGAAATGGCTTGTTGAGTTACGTCATTGAAGGCAAAGTGGAAGTAGGAAGAGGACCAGGAAGACCACGGATGTAGCCAATGGATGGCTCATAGAAGAAGATGAAGATTTAGGATATAAAAACATGGAACTACAGAGATCTTAACTTGGGCAAAGGTAAAGAAATTGTCGAAACACCAAATAATAAGTTATTTTGTTAATCGTGTGTCAAAGACGAGCCCGTGTTTTGGAAAGCGGGAACGTTAATCACCTAACACAGCCAACGACGATGTCAACGGCCACCCCTGGTCGATGATGACCCAGTGTTTGCTAGAGCGACCCAATATGGGTCCTATATTTGGAATGTTAATGTTCCCAAATAAATCTAGGCTGTTTTTGTTACAGGCGCCCTGCGGCTATGAACCCCGGGCCAATGACACGTGGATCATATGTTTACTAATAAAAGTGTTTGTTAGGGTTGAAGTGGTATAGTCATCATGGAGCCCCCAAACACAGCAGATAGAGAGAAGCACCTTATCTTAAGAGCTCGTCTCACACCCAGGATAACACCTAAATTAGATAGGTGATACAGCTCCAGCCTCTGTGACCCTTTCATGCTGACTAGAACTACTAGTAAGACTGTAGTAACGATAAGAACATGCAGGGAGCGAGGACTACTGTTTACAGAACTACTAGTAAGATTGTAGTAACGATAAGAACATGCAGGGAGCGAGGACTACTGTTCACAGAACTACTAGTATGACTGTAGTAACGATAATAACACGGAGGGAGTGAGGTCTATTGTTCACAGAACTACTAGTAAGACTGTAGTAACGATAAGAACATGCAGGGAGCGAGGTCTACTGTTAACAGAACTACTAGTAAGACTGTGGTAACGATAAGAACATGGAGAGAGCGAGGTCTACTGTTCACAGAACTACTAATAAGACTGTGGTAACGATAAGGACATGGAGGGAGCGAGGTCTACTGTTCACAGAACTACTAGTAAGATTGTAGTAACGATAAGAACATGGAGAGAGCGAGGTCTACTGTTCACAGAACTACTAGTAAGACTGTAGTAACGATAATAACATGGAGGGAGGTCTACTGTTCACAGAACTACTAGTAAGACTGTAGTAACGATAATAACATGGAGGGAGGTCTACTGTTCACAGAACTACTAGTAAGACTGTAGTAACGATAATAACATGGAGGGAGGTCTACTGTTCACAGAACTACTAGTAAGACTGTAGTAACGATAATAACATGGAGGGAGGTCTACTGTTCACAGAACTACTAGTAAGACTGTAGTAACGATAATAACATGGAGGGAGGTCTACTGTTCACAGAACTACTAGTAAGACTGTAGTAACGATAATAACATGGAGGGAGGTCTACTGTTCACAGAACTACTAGTAAGACTGTAGTAACGATAATAACATGGAGGGAGGTCTACTGTTCACAGAACTACTAGTAAGACTGTAGTAACGATAATAACATGGAGGGAGGTCTACTGTTCACAGAACTACTAGTAAGACTGTAGTAACGATAATAACATGGAGGGAGGTCTACTGTTCACAGAACTACTAGTAAGACTGTAGTAACGATAATAACATGGAGGGAGGTCTACTGTTCACAGAACTACTAGTAAGACTGTAGTAACGATAATAACATGGAGGGAGGTCTACTGTTCACAGAACTACTAGTAAGACTGTAGTAACGATAATAACATGGAGGGAGGTCTACTGTTCACAGAACTACTAGTAAGACTGTAGTAACGATAATAACATGGAGGGAGGTCTACTGTTCACAGAACTACTAGTAAGACTGTAGTAACGATAATAACATGGAGGGAGGTCTACTGTTCACAGAACTACTAGTAAGACTGTAGTAACGATAATAACATGGAGGGAGGTCTACTGTTCACAGAACTACTAGTAAGACTGTAGTAACGATAATAACATGGAGGGAGGTCTACTGTTCACAGAACTACTAGTAAGACTGTAGTAACGATAATAACATGGAGGGAGGTCTACTGTTCACAGAACTACTAGTAAGACTGTAGTAACGATAATAACATGGAGGGAGGTCTACTGTTCACAGAACTACTAGTAAGACTGTAGTAACGATAAGAACATGGAGAGAGCGAGGTCTACTGTTCACAGAACTACTAGTAATATTATCACGTGAGAAATCTACCCAAATGAATCTGTGTATCACTTCTTACTAGCTATCCAGGCTACCTAGATATGTACTCTCAAGTAATATCAATAAGGAATCTAAAGGAATTGTACCCCCATCTTTGTGGAAGGAGATTTGGGAAAACCTTTAATTAAAGAAACACTGCTTACACACAGCCGTAATTCAAACCTCAACCTTTTCCTCACTGATAATTAAATTTATCATTATCTTGACGCCTGAGTTCATGCGGCCTTTGATAATCCCAAGTACAAATAATATATTTATTAATACACAGCCCGAAATTGAAAGGTCCTGTAGACTTATGTTCGACCATCCTAACCACTTAACTGGGCTCTTGAGCTAAATGTCATTCTGATTTAACCTAGTTTTGCCGGTGATGGGGAGATTCTAGTTCAAATCCTGGCTTGGTGCGTTGGAGCTATTTTTTTCCTAAATGGTTTCCCACTCTTCCTACAGGCAAATTTGGGAACGTATTCACTAAATTATACCTTTCTCATCTCTTAGCACATTGGTGTAGTTTTACAAATATATAAACACTAGTTGGTGTTTGTCTGTTACTCTTTCACTTAAAAACCACTATACTAATCGTTCCGAAATTTCACAAGGACATAGCTATGATGTTTGGTTAAAATATAGGCTAGTTAAAATTTACGTTCGCAATTTTTGTTTCAAGATGGCGGCTACAAAACCATTAATTTGTGGTATTTTATCTCAGCTGCTGTTTAGATTTTGATTAAACCCACTTTGAAAGGTTCCTAGACAAAGAAGAGACATGACGACCATCTTAAAAGAAGATTGTGGCTATGGAACACTACTTTTTAGCCCTTTACAGAGCTCTAGGTCCTAAACTGTGGGAAAACTGACAGTGGTAAGCCTGTTCGTTGGTTGGAGGTGGGTTAAGATAAGCAGGGGACGAAAGTATGGTCACCCTATAAACCTTACTTAATTACGTACTCTATAGTTTTAGGAAATCAAAAGTTCATTGCCACTCTTACAAAAGTACGCCACCTATCTCTTGAGCTAGTTATATCCAGTCCATACTCTTTACACTCTATACCTATTTTGAGCTATTTCTATCCAGTCCACCTAATTAAACCCTATCCCTATCTTGGGATAGTTTTATCAAAACCACCTGATTACACCCTATCCCTATTTTGGGATAGTTTTATCCAGTCCACCTGATTACACCCTATCCCTAACTTAAGCTAGATTTATCCAATCCACATCAATACGCCCTATCCCTATTTTTAGCGAGTTCTATACAATCCACCTCAATACATCCTATCCCTATCTTGAGCTAGTTCTGTCCAGTCCACCTCATTGCACCATATCCCTATCTTGAGCTAGTTCTATCCAGTCTACCTCAATACACCCTATCCCGAGCTAATTCTATCCAGTTCACCTCATTAAACTATATCTCTTTCAGGTACATTCGAATGTTATCCTCACATTTTCATTTAGGTCTTCCCAAAGGTATTTCTCTTCCCATTGGGTTGACCCACCCACCGTAATCATCTATACTTGATTATATTAACAATATCTTATGATGAGTGCAGGGCGTGTAACTAATCATTATGTAACCTTCACCACTCCCCAGTAGTCTCGTCACTTTTGGACTAAATATATTCCTAAATTTCTTTCGGTCATGTAAGGTAAGAGAACAACCGGTAAAATTATTACTCGGTATATTATGGTTTTACAGGCGTGATGTCAACACATTACTGACCAAGTAATATCTTGTTAATAAACGTACAACGAACGGGTGGCGAGAACCAGTGGAAAAGCAAATAAAATAACTTACCCGTGAATGTAGCTAAGCTAACAAACAATGACGGCTCGGGGAGTTACGGTCCTCTCTCTCTTGAACAGTGTTGTTGATGGTAACGAGGAATTCAAACCCGGAGGTTGTTGTGAACAAGAGGCTGACGAGACAAACGCACGATTAAGGGCCTAAAGGTACAACAAACTGCGAAAATTATTAAAGCAAATTGTTATGTTTTCAAATTCCGTTCGTTGACTCCCATTAAACAACTCTTGTTATTTTCAAACTTTATTACTATTAATGGGAATAAATATTTACCATTACTCTTTATGGAAGAGTGCTCTAACTCCATTTTGGAATGTTTTAAGCATTCAAATATTGAATGGGTGACTATCCAAGGACCTTCAATCATGATCAAAAATTGATGGGTTGCCAATTAAGGACCCTCAAAAGTATTCAAAGATTATTGGGTAGCCATTTAAGGACCCTCAAGTATGATCAAAGATGGATGAGTAGCCAATTAAGGACCCTAAAGTACGATCAAAGATGAATGGGTAGCCATTTAAGGATCCTCAAGTAGGATCAAAGATTGGTGGGTAGTCATTTAAGTATATTCCATTCACGATAGGTTTTTACCTGGATGACAGTTCAAAAATCATATGTTTAGGTTTTGGGTTGCCAACACTTGTAAAAGATCACAGTTTTGTTATAAATGTAAAGATCTTTAATTACCTATTATACATTACATTTAAAATAACGTAAACTAAAGTCTTCTCATACTATTTCATTTTTTTAAACAATTTATTTTTATCCAACCCTAAACAATATTTTAAACATAATTAAAAGTATTTATTTTTCGTTTTGAAACGTTACTGATTTATTGTAATATAGTGCACACATCAATACCTTTTAATACAGGCGTCGTATTTACTTGGAAAAGAGAAAATTGTTGTCATTTTTTTACAAACAATAAATGATTTTATGATTATTTTATCTTATTTTGAAATATTTAACTGAATAAAATATTTTCATCAACTGCGTGTCTACATCATTGTAGAAAACTTGTTTACCGTTATGTTCAATCATATGGTTTAAATTAGTCACTCGCCATTTTTAAGCAATGTTCGTTAGAAGTTTTTGTGAAAGTGGTGTTAATATTTTTTTAAGGGGAATAAAACTATAAATAAATTTTGTGTCCGACCTTAAATAAATATATAAATAATATTGGCATATATTACTGTGGTTAACTATCACATTAATATATAAAAAAACATTAATATATTACCAACTGTTTTCATTACAGTCATCCAAAGTGATAGATGTCAGCTGTTGGCGTAGTGATATATTAGGGATTACTTCTAGTAACATTTCGAGCTGTCATCTAGGTAAACTTAGCTCGTGAATGAATAATATTACAAGTATGATCAAAGATTGATGGGTAGTCACATAAATACCCTCAAGTATGAACAAAGATTGATGGGTAGCCATTTAAGGACCCTAAAGTATGATCAAATATTGATGGGTAGCCATTTAAGTAACCTCAAGCGTGATCGAAGATTGGATAATTGACCATATAAGGACTGTCACCACAAATGAATAATTAATTGTTTTTGTCACGTCTTATTATCCGTTAAGGTTACATGCATATGTAATAGTTATGCTAATGTGCTGGGGATGAGGTATATTCAATTTATAGAACGTGTACTCTCTTTCGTATACAGAGCGAGAAAGTGAAAAACAATTTAGGAAAACCAGTCCTCATTACACCTGATCAGGACTTGAACCCCGATCTCCCCATCGTCGGCAATTCAGTATAATAATTGTGAGAGTGATGCCTAAGACCACCTGACCACTAAAATGAGCTCACCAATTAGTTATTATTATTATTAGCACAACGTCTTACTACCCGTTCGGGTTATACGCACTTAGGCTAATGTGTAATTGTAGGGTGATTGTGAGATGAAATGGGAGGACCTACAGTTTAACGATGAATCCGAACCACGGTGGAAGCCTGGCATTCCACACATTCACAAGTTGTGATTAATACACGTTTTGTAAGAGGTGAAGGAAGGGTTTGATAATCAGATAAATCTGTGCCGGGACCGAGGATTGAACCCCGGACCCCAGCACAGAAGTCTGATACCTTACCCCTAGACCACCAGGTCACCCGACAATCAGTTAAATGTCTACTTTGAACTAGGGCTTTCTTTCATAATCGGTATATTATCGACCTTTTTTACGTGTTCACAGTAGATTTTTAAGCTATAAATGTCCCAAATATGGCGTTTCTATATATAACATGTAGTAAAATCATCAAATATAATTTATTTGAACTTAAAGTAAGTTCCAAGGCAAGGCCGTAGTCAGCCAATAATTTCATGGGGGAGGGGGTGGCGGGTGTTTGGTGGGCACAACCCCTAATTTCCGGAAGCTAGAAAAACTTATAAATGGTAAACAGTTCTAGAAGCTATCTGAAGGAGTTTTTTTAATGACAATATACCCCTAACTGCCGGAGGCTAGGAAAATTTATAAATATTAAACACCTATAGAAGCTTTCTGAAATGCTTTTTTTTTTATGGTAAATGCACCCTAATTTGTACTTGTATCTTAATTTTTATATTGTTTGAACCATAAATAAACTCATATATATTCCGTTCATAAAATTTCGGGTGGGGCTAGCTTGGTGCCGAATCTTGGACTGTCATCTTCAACACTTGTTTTGATTTAAAAAATAAAAACATGATGCTTAAATCACTTTTGTTCTGACATTGGCTAAATTACTTTATCTAACTTAAAACAAAGTCATGCATGTAGTAAACATCTTCCAACCAAGTAATGGTATTTCTCTGTAATTCTATCACACTTCCACAAACAATAGTAGATTAGCCAAGTATGAAAAACAAGCTTATTTTGATTTCTTGTTTAAGGCGGCTGGAGACGCTTCAAGACAATGTGGGTATACCTTATGATTTATTTTAACACTATTTTAGGCAGTTTGACGTGCCCTTCATGAATCGAATGATATCAACCCACGAATTATTAGCTAACTTGAATCTAGATACAGCACTCAGTAACCCCCACCCCCCAACCCCCTCCCCGTCCGTTAATTAATCACTGTGAACGGAGAAACCAACATTTAACCAATGATACATTTTTCGGCCACGCCAGGAATAAATTATTATTATTATTATTATTATTATTATTATTATTATTATTATTATTATTATTATTATTATTAGCACCACGTCTTACTACCCGTTCGGGTTATACGCACTTACGCTAATGTGTAATGGTAGGGTGATTGTGAGATGAAATGGAGGACCTACAGTTTAACGTGGAATCCGAACCACGGTGGAGGCCTGGCATTCCTCACATTCACAAGATGTCTTGTCAGAGGTGAAGGAAGGGTTTGGTAATCAGATAAATCTGTGCCGGGACCGAGGATTGAACCCCGGACCCCAGCACAGAAGTCTGACACCTTACCCCTAGACCACCAGGTCACCCGCCAGGAATAAAACCCAAAACACTTAGCTCACTAGGCAGACAAGCTACCGACTTAGCTAAGGTGTAGGACTTAATTTATGTCCCTTAAGTGTATGGACAATAGTAACAAGCCTTAAATCTGGTCTAGTCTTGGGACTCAACCAATCTCCCAGTTTAAGAATAACCAGTTTAGACCTATTTCGGTGGCCACATGGTCTAAGGCTTCAATTCGCGTATTAGACTAGACTGCCAATAACAGGAATATTGGGGTTATAATCCCGGTTGGGTGTACTGAAGGTGATTCTACACTAAATATTTTTCCACTCTTCCTCCCCGAAAATATAGGTACACTTACTCTAAATTCTACCTTACTCATCCCTAACTATTTGCAGTAATTAATACATATACATATAACCTGAGCAGGTAGTAAGACGCGGTGCTTTAAAGAAAAAATCAGATTGAGTGAGGGATCGGCGTAGGGAAACACAAATTCGGGCCCACCAATCCTTTACTAGTACTATTTTGGCCCCAGCCATAGAACTAATTCGGCCCCATATACCGTACGTATTATCTGTAACACTTGCACAGGGGCTGCAAAACCCCGCAGAACCAGCCCTGCTCCTGGTGGTAAAAACTACAAATCCATCGTACCGAGATTCTAAAACCCGATCCTCCCAAAGGCGTTCCAAGTCCGACGCTGTCACTGGGTACAAGGCACCCCCTCCTCCTCGACCGTTTGATCAGGAAACGGTCTCCCCGAGGTGTGTGTGTTATGGGTTCTTACACGTGTGTCGAAACGAAAGTAAGAGCTCTTGTTTGAACGTGAGGAGAATTTGCAAACTGCTAAGGAGACAGTTAACTCTTGTTGTGGCAGGCGCTCTTTCGCACATGTGTGGAACAAACATAAGCTGACATAAACACTCGCGATATGAACGACTTTTAAAAAACAATATTCAAACAAAGTGATTTTTTTAAGGTAGCCATGTAGTAAACGTGACAGTTTTTTTGCAGTTTTGTATCAAAACTTTTTTTCTGTCAAAATAAATCAAGTATTGCTTCAATAGAAACATAGCTAGTTTAATTTTCTTCACATCGTGACCTCAACAGGTGTTGAGTATCTGTCGAGGATGTCCTGGAATTTAATGACGTCTTTTCTTCATTTAAAATGTTTATCATATAATGCTGTTATGCTCATGACAGATATTCAACAACTGTTGATATAAATATTTGAAGAAAATTAAATTCTACGTTTCTACTGGAGCTATATTTTATTTATTTTGGAAAAAAAAAGTTTTTTTTAATAAAAACTGCAAAAAAATTGCCCTTAGCTCGCGTTCCCTACACTCCCACCTTATGGGGATGGCCTTAGAAAAAAAAATGTTCAAAATTGATGTCTTCTTCAATAATGTGAACAAAAAATCATATGTAAAACATCGATGTAGTTAGAATAAAAAACTTTTTGATTTTTCTTACAAATCAATTAAACAACTTTAACCTAAGTGTATTTTAATTAAATTAAACTAAAAATGATCAGTAATTTCAAAGAAACTGTATCATAAAATTCCTAGATATATAATACATAGTTTATTATTTGTAAAATAAACATTATAATTCGTAATTTTCGGTTCAATAAATATAACAATCATAATCTGTTGTAAACTTATTATGTGTATAGTTATGTATATTTAAAATACATAGATTATATAGTTTAGTTATTTCCATTTGAAGGCTGCAAGGGAAAAAGTGGGGAAGTCCAATTTTAACTCAAAATGAGTTAGTGCTGCCATCTGTTAGACAACGATGATACTTTTCTAATGCACTTTAGATTATGGTTAAAAGAGGTATCTGTCATATTTAAATTAATTAAAATAAAGTATTTGCTGGAGTCTTAATGGGGTTTGCGATATAAAAGTTTCTGTTATAGAAAATGTGTAAAACGTGACTGACACCCTTTTCCCTTGTACCCTCCATATCTAATTGATTAGGGAGATAAACCAAAGCTTAGAAAGCCCTTGTTCGAGACCGGTTGGTGCCTTAAATATACCTAATGGGGTATTTAAAGCGTGTACTCAAATATCTCGACCGTTTCCTCAGAGGGTATGTGCATGGTGTTTTTCCTAGAAAATATATTTTGTAAGACGTGAGTTTAGAAAGCGCACGTTAACCTACACATCACTAGTCTATTATTGTTTACTGTATTTATAGTATATCGCCCTAGGCCAAAACAATAGTTGAAAGTTACCTAAGGATATACAAATTCTCGATGACCGCAATGCATTATTATTATTATTATTATTATCTAGGTGTTTTAAAGTGCACTTTCTGATTGGACCGATTGTATTTGTTGTGACTTCACACCGAATGTGTAAGGTGGTGAAACTTCTGGAGATTCAGGGTGACATGAGCATGTATTGAGGGACCAGGAAATGCGTAATGCGTAATGTATCTTTATAAGAACACAGATAGAATTTTTATATAAGAAATGACCAGATTCTCAAAGCTTTTGATAAATTTTCTCTTATTTCTTAAAAAAAACTGAATGAAACTACTTTTAATTAATTTTTATAAACAATGAGATAACGTCCAGAATTTTGCGGCACACCTTGTGAATTCCGCAATACCTATAAAAGAACACTGATGAAATAGCAAACTGTAATTAATTTTGTTCACAAAAGAATTTGTGTGTATTTTCTAAAAGCTCTTCCTATGAAAATCGGACTGTTTAGTATTTGATACACGTTAAGTTCTAAAGAGACTTCAACGTGTGGTTAAGAAACAAGCCAAGATAGAGTGCGTATTTCATAGTGAAATTTTCTGAGAAAATTAATCGGTAAGTTGTACTATAAAAAGTGTCAGGGGGGGGGG
>CABFVX010000433.1:38815-103238 GCA_902151425.1 Timema shepardi
TCGCGATTTTCGGCATTCGCGCTAATATTTTGGGATATTGAAAAATAAAAATTGAAAGTTTTGATGGAAGAGAGTGATGGCATCGAAAGTTTAAAAATTGAGAATGTGCTGCTAGGGCTGAAGACAGACAGTATGTTCAGTGACTTCGCAACAAAGTGTTTGCAAGCGTTGTGGCTGCCGATTTCAAATGCAGATTCAGAACGATATTTTTCTAGGTATAGTTTAGTAGTAACAGACCGCAGAACCACAATGAAAGTGGATAACATTGTTACCAGCTGCATGTTGCAGTTTGGTGATGTTGAGTAGTTATTTTGTATTTTTCTAGCCTAAATTGAGATTTAAAAATATAGTCACAATTTTTGTGAAGTAACAAGATGATTTTTGTGAAGTAACAAGATGATTTTTGTGTAATATTTTGTCTTTATGACTTGTACATACTTTTCCCGGACCAGCTGCCGCTAAATCTTACTTTTTTAATAAGTTGACAGCACATTTTTTTGCGGACTAGTGTTTTTTTACAGTTTTGTCCAAACCAAATGTAATTTTTTGTTTTTACTTCAATATGTTTAGTTTATCTGTTTCAAACATTGTCCTGGAAGTCTAGTTTTAACCCAACAAAGTCACCTTAATCACGAAAGTTTGGTAAAAACCACTTTTTTAACGCTTTTGTCTTAATTCGATAATTTCGTCGCAAAAATAGGATTTTTGTAATTCACCGCTTTTGGGAAACTTAAAAACGAAATTGGGTTTTTTTATTCACCATAATAGCAGGGCTCTGCATATAGCAAACTACAAATGTTGGGGCTAAGAGATGTACGAGAACATTCCTGACTGCATTAGAGAAACAGACCCTATTCAATTGACCGAGTGTAATTAAATGTATAGGCCACATATATAGTATTTTCATTTTTCATTTATTTGAGGTATTTAATGTGCAATTTTTCTGAGTCAAGTATTTATATCAATACACGACTTATAAACTAATTCAAATCTAGAAAGACACAACACCATGGGCGTAGGTAGGGGGGAGTTGTGGGGGTTCAAACCACTATTCCTTCAAAATTTTCTGAAGTATTTAATATGAAGCTTAATGATTGACCTTGTACCAAACTTCAGATAACTTTTAGAGGCATTTATATTTCAAAAATTTGCCAGCGAAGGACTATTCAAAACAGCTTATAGAAGCATCAAGCATCCGATTTTTAAAAATATCCGTAGGGAGCCACTTGAAGTAGCTTCTAATGGCATCCAATTTAAAAAAAAATGTTTGGTGGAAGACCATTTAAATATCTTTTAGAGGTATCTTATTAAAACAAATCAAGTAAAAAATATTATAAATAGATTCTAAGGCATTTCAATTTTTTTTAAATCTGAGTGAGGAATACGTCAAATAAATTCTAAGGAATCTAATCTATAAAAACCTGGTCAGCATTTCTTAAAATAACTTTCAAACGCATCAAAATTTTCAAATGTTTGCCGAAGGAGGATTACTCCAAATAGCATCCAAGCTTATCCAGATTTCAAAAATTTCGCGGGGGGGAGGGGGGGCACACTATTCTAAATTGCTAATAAAATAGTACATTTTTCAAAAACTCCAAACGAAGACCACAGCACAAATAGTTCCTAGGACCATCCAATTTCCTGATATTAACTGAAGGAGGCGAGGGTAAAAAGTCCCTAAAATTGTTGCACGTCCCTCCACTCCCTCTTAGATAATATGCTCAAATTGGACACTCTTAACAACCTTAAAGATATTATTGTTTTATTCAGAAAATTGAAAATCCACGTTTGCTGCAATGCACAATTATTTTTTTAGCACAGCATTTTATTTCTCGTTCGGGTTATACACTTATGTACTAATTACTCTAGTTGTTTTAGAGATTAAGGAGTTTATATTTAAAGGAAGTATACCCGCATTTGCGTGGAGGGATAGTAGAAAACTATTTTGGAAAAAACCTCAGTACACCCAACTGAGATTCGAACCTCGGTCTCCCCGTCATAAGCAGTCTAGTCTACTACGAGAGTATCACGTTAGACCATACGGTCACTGAAGCGGGTTATAAACTAATTATCTCCTTTATATGACTTAAAGAACTACATTACCATATTATTCGTGTCATTCATTTGATACGAAATAATTTGAATTTTCTAAATTAAAGTAATAGTAATTTTGTGCTGTTCCTTTTACTACACTCTAATAAGAACTAGTGACCGACGCCTATGACAATTCCTCTTCGACCGGGGTCGTCTAAGCCCCCTTCGGGTGAAACAAGAAGGCACGTGGTGTGGGTTTTACTTATACAGTATCAATTTCATCAAGACGACTTTCTTCGTAGTCAGGAGGAGATCCACCGAGATGATCTAGCCTAGTTCTGTTTACAGGCACGTGCTTGGCACGGAAAGAAGTGTCAACGACCCCAAACCCCACCAGCGGGGTATATAACCTTCCTCCACCCCTCCTCCTGATCCTTAAGGACCACGACGACGGTGCCACTGCACTTTCATCAGTCACGTGGTGGGGGGAGCGTGTCAAAGATGGGAGTTTTCCGTTCACTGTTTCTCTACAGGTCTTCCTCAGTGTCATAGGCCGTTCTATAATCTTAATTTCCCAAATTTATTGGTGAATAGTACAAGTTATACATGTTATATAATATATATCTAGGAGGAAAGAGAAAGAAATGGCACTCCCAGATCGCATGTCCTTTTGTCCGGGCCTCTTGTCGCTAGCCCTAAATATGGCTCTCTGATTATTCAGTGTTTATCACGAAATTATATATATAATTTTATTGATATATATGTATGTATATAGGGCCTACACATTTTACGTGCACCCTAAAATTACTTCACGTGCCCCAGGTTGAATACCACTATTATAAGCTACTCCCGTCACTGAAGAGATGGACAAAACTGTTCACTGTCGTGATCTTAGTTTTACGTAATTCAGTTTAATGAAAATGAGAACTTTCATTTATCTAGTTACACCCGCTTCGATGGTCAAAGTGCTCTACGGCAGTGATTTCCAGATCGTGGACCTCCTGAAGCAAACGATAATTCGCTGTGGTCTTCCCTACTCTCCCCCGTTGATTAAAAACGTATGCAGGCACAACTAGATTTTTTAATGGGTCGATTAATCCGCAAGTGTCGGCAATATTTTTCGGACCCCGATAAACTTTTCCATTCATCAAAGGTCCCGCGAACACCCTTCGTTTCTCCGTTCCACTTTTAATTTTTTTTCTGTACATCTTGTATTTATTCCTTAAATTCAATATTTCCTTCAATACTTATGTCAATGCCATAATAGAAAATACATACCTTGAAATATAGCAGTTTTACCTTGACAAATTACCCGATAGCCCTATCTTATAAGCTGTACCATAGTGGAATAATGTAGGGTAAGCTTGCCTTTTTGTGACTATGTAGTTTTCTTACGCGATCGACTTAAAATTGCTGCGCTATCGACATGTTTCCGACCCTGAACAGTTATATTTAACACGAATTCAATATTCCTCCATTATGGTGGTTGGTGCTGTTTTTCCGCCGTCATATTTCGAATGTCAATATCAACGGAGGATGATTATTATTCCAACCATAGTTCTGGCTCTCACTAAGTCTGTTTATATATTCATTTTTAATGGGCACAAGAACTGAAAACGTTGTTTCGCGCAGATAAGTGGTGACGAATGACATCATGTACTTTATTACCCTTTTGTAAACATCTGGGTGCGCCGAGGGAGCATGGAACCAAAAGTACAACACCGGGTATTGAAGGAAATAACATCGTCAATGTCGATTCATAAAGTTGGTCTTTTCAAAAGAGGGTTCTCGGACCACAGGTTGGGAACCTTTGGTCCAAGACATCATTCTCGAAATAGACTAGATCTCCAATAACAAGGAGATTGGGGCTTGAATCCTGATCGGGTGTACTATAGTTTTTTTTTTTTTCTAAATGGTTTCCTAATCTTCCTCCAAGCGACGGCGGGTACATTTCCTCTCAAACTTTACCTTCCCCATCCTTAAAATACTGGGGTAAGTTAATGTATGCGTCCAACCAGAACGTGTAGTAAGACGCAGTGACTTGAAACTCTTTTGACTTTTAAGACCCTCTAGTGTCTTTACCCGCTTGTATTTTTAAAGTAATTAATTTAAAAAGTGTGTCCAAGGCCTACAGCAGGGGTCCGCAACCGGTCAATTTCAACGGAAATTTTCCATCTATAAAGTGAGGAGACTTTAACGCCGTTAAAACTCGATTTTCGAGAATAACACATCAAGAACTTTCAAATAAAAATTGATTGTCACCAAAATTAACTTGATCAGCTATTTATACTGATACTCCCCGAGACCTTAGCTCAGTCGGTAGCGTGTCTGCCTATTGAGCTAGGGGTCCCGGGTTCGATTCCCGGCTGAGCCGAGAACTTATCTTTGATGAAAATACGGGTTTACCCTTTCACATTGATGAATTAACCACCGGGGACTGGATGTTGTGCCTGTCCTAGTATAAAGTTAGATTATAAGGCATACGACAGGCCTAGCAAGCCAGCAGTCGAAAATATATGACTTGAATAAAAAAGTGACCCGGGCCACAGGCTGGAAACGGTGATGGATGTAAAAATTATCGCTAATGCTATAATATAATTAAATAGTTGAACATGAAATAGTACATTTTATTTATTCTATAAGTTTTCTTCTAAAAGGTTTGGGACACAAGCATTTGAGGAACTGTTGAAATTAAGGATTATTTATGACATGTATGGACAAAAAAAATGTAAAACAAATAGAATGAAGAGACGGTTTTAAGCCAATCGTGGCCCTTCATTAAACAAAAGTTTTCAACCCCTGGACTACAGGCTAGATCTGTGGGCCAAAGTAGTAACCAAAAGATTGTTTCTTTAAATTTAATTGTTAAAACGAATCAGAATTGATCTCAGTTGAGCTACTGCCTCGGTAGTCACGTGGTACGGTATCTTGACAATGTTCTCTTTATGTCGAGTGAATGACCGCGGGGAGAAAGGTGGACAACTTGTGATGACATCTTGCGGCGAGTAGTGGAAAAAATATATAAATATAAATAATCACTTCAAGTTCTAGGGGGAATGAAGATCATTGACACACAAATAAACACCAAAGAGCTTTTCTCTATTTGCTTTTTTTTTTTTTACTTTTTTTTTNAATAATAATAATAATAATAATAAGAAGTATAAGGTAATAATTAAAAAATAAAGAAGACGTATTAAAAATTTAATTTTATTTTTTTTTTTTTTAATTTTTTTTTTTTTTTTACAAACTGCTACACACATTTATTTGGCTCACATGATTAGCAACATCTTGATCCTTAAAAAAAGTATCATTTTAGATTATTTTTAAGCACATTAATCGAATGTGTTTGGAGGAACTCGTTTAAAGTGACCCACTCGTTCCCAAATTTCGGGGACAGTTTCAAATATAATATCAATATTCAGTATTGATTTTTTCCTCTATTTATTAAATAAAATAGTACTATCCAAATTGTTTTTAGTCAAATAAATTTGTTTTAATCATGTCAGCTGCTAACTAACTCTATGCAATTTTTTTTTGTTTATATCCATTACTGTTTCCAGCCTGTGACCTGGGTCATTTTTTATTCAAGCCATATATTTTTCACTAACGGCTTGCTAGGCCTGTCGTAGCTTTACATGCCTTATAATATAACTTAAGATTAGGACAGGCACAGCATCCAGTCCCCAGACGTTAATTTATCACTGTGAAAGGTTAAACCCAAATTTCATCAATTATAGAATTTCGGTCATTACAGGAATATAACCCGGGACCCCTATTAACTCAATAGGCAGACACACTATCAACTGAGCTAAGCCCTCTGTAATTAAGGAACTCAAAATGTCATGGGCTCTAGAAAGTAAAGAGCATTAATAATAAAATTACCAACAAACATTGGTCTCTTTAACCTAGTACCATCTCGGGGGGAATCAATGTAATTTAGTTTTGTGTTATTCTGTATAGGGTGACCTGGCGGTCTAGGGGTAAGGTGTCAGACTTCTATGCTGGCGGCCGGGGTTCGATCCCCGGTCCCGGCAAAGATTTATCTGATTACCAAACCCTTCCTTCACCTCTGACAATACATCTTGTGAATGTGAGGAATGCCAGGCCTCCACCGTGGTTCGAATTCCACGTTAAACTGTAGGTCCTCCATTTCATCTCACAATCAACCTACCATTACACATTAGCGTAAGTGCGTATAACCCGAACGGGTAGTAAGACGCGGTGCTAATAATAATAATAATATTCTGTATAAGGGTGGAAACTGTTATTTCTTCATAGATTACACACAGTTGAGATATTAGACACCCGCGAAAGTGAACCTGTACACAGTTTTTTCTTTATTTTTGTTTATCAGCGCGTCTTAATAACTTTTCAGGTTATACACATATATTATAATTACTCCAACTGGTTAGGGATGAGGAAGGAAGCATTTTATAGTCAATATAATGGCATTTGCGTGGAAGGAGAGTGGGAAACCATTGAGGAAAAACTACCCTAAATAGACCCGACCGAGACTCGAACCTGATCTACCCGTCATCAGCAGATTAGTTTAACACGAAAGTGACACCTTAGATCGTTCGGCCACAAAAGCGGGTCACAAAATACTGAATCAGTAAGCTATACCTAGGTCACAGACAAGGAAAGAATGGATCCACAGACGCTAGGTTAAACGTGTTGCGCTCCTTTTCGAGGTTTTACTCCTTCAACGTTGGGATCGCTAGGTGCGGTCCCCAGTGACTACAGAGCAATCAAGTGAGATTTTTTTTTTAAACGACTCATTTTAAACTCAATTTTACTAGAAGGCAGATACAAAATATGAGTTTCTTGATTCAAACAGTCGGCTATCACCGAGAAAGCTTCAGGTAGCGCCCATCCCGGTCTCTAACCCGATCCCTCGTCCATAAGTAGGCCACCCTAAAGGGCCCTACAGACGATCCGATCTGGTTGACCCGACAATCAGCCTGACCAAATTAGGTGTTATCTACAGACAGCCTGACTTAGTGCCTGATTTTATCGTGTTTTTTTTTCTCTTAGAGACACACGAATCATGTCTCCTATATTATCCAAACAACCAAAAAGTCGGGATCATTCTAATAGCATCGTTAGGAATTAATTCCAGAAAAAGAAAAATTTGAGCCAAAAAAATGACTAATTAAACGGAAATAATGCAGTCATATGTTGTTACTACATACACAGTAGTCCCACTACTGGCGTCCGTGTTTGTAGTACAACTGACACGCTGATTCAGTCGACAACGCTACAGACGATACGATTTGGTCGGACGGTCGTGCGGTTGGATGTGCCGGCCGGCAACCCGACACACACGACCCGATATTGCACTTGATCTAACCAAATCGGCTCGATCACTTGACCAAATCATGACGTCTGTAGGGCCCTTAATCCTGCCACACAAATAAGTTTACTCTGAATACACATTACAAAGAAAACTTGAGACACAATGATCCTTTTCCTTTTTTCTTATTTTTACTGGCTGTTGACTGCAATTATAGTTGTTGGGTAGTACCGAAGAGAAACGAAGATTTTAGAAATACAAATTTATTTAAGAAATGGTAAGATATTTTTTAATATTGTTTTTATCAAAATGGAGGCAAAAGTTCTGACCAGTTAAAAAGTTTAGATTTAATCCTAAAGCATTTTTTATAATGTGTGATATCTTATATGGAACCGTATAAAACAATCCAACAATTCCACAAATTGTGACCCTATCAAAACATGATTTTATTTGATAGAGAAAGGCTAGATACCATACCACGTCCCACTAATGCAGGTCTATAATACCGATGTGATGCTATGTATTTAAAAATAATTTATGTATGTTTGAAGTAATTTAAAAACTGCTATTTTCCTGGTGTAAATTAAAATCCGCACACTCAATAATTTAAAGTTAAAACAAAAATATAGAATTATTTTAAGTAGATCTAAGGGTTTCTGTTATTACACATTACGTAGTTAACACTAAAGTTAAGATATTGGATTTTGTGTGAGTACATGAATGCAGGCCAGATAGTAATATAAAGATATTGCAGACAAATTGGCCAGTCAGCTATGTCTCGCGGGCCGTGAGTTTGCTAATCCTGCCTTATCATTCGACCACTGAAATGAGTTTTGTTTGTTAATACAAGTTAAATCAGCTAGAGATTTTAATTGATCATTTAGGACCCATAAGTATAAATAAAATTATTTACAGTTTATTGAAACAGTTATTCAACATATAACTATACCCTACACGCCATTTATCTTAAAAGGTAGCAAGCTTTGCTTTTTGAATGGTATTTTAAGTAGGAACTAACGAATATGAAACTAAACACATACAATTTTAACGTTATTTTATCACCATAAATCAAGATTCGATATTTATTGGTTTTACCGTTCGATCTTTTAAATATGTTGCTGGCTATCTTGCATACAAGATTTAAAGGACATTCCACTGTAAACTCTGCAATAATACATTAAAAAAGTGTGGCTCCAACATAGAATCAGGATATGATTATCTCATTTTTCATATAGCATATTTCAATAAAGGGCATGATGACTTAAGGAATCTCAAATACCCTATAGATATGTTCACACACATGTCCTAGAAACATTTAATGAGCAATTTCCTTATGTTAAACACAAATACAGTATTGTACGGTACATATAATGTTAGGAAAGCCAATGAGGAAAATAAGGATAATATATCCTCACTGGCTTTAACTATGCAAAAAACACTAGCTATTTTGAACCAAGTTAAAATCCACAATCCCTTGCTGTGGACTGCAAAGGAAAATTTTTAATGTTTAAGGAAACCAGTGCAGAAAATGAGGAACGTATTACACCAATAATCTCATCTCGTTGAGTAAATTTTGGGGAGTTGAGAACTTGTGACTTTAAGCTGATTTTGAACCTAATTGAATTTAATAAATTAACTGTGTTTTGCACATATTACTATAAATCTAGACTCTTATCTCTAAAGTAAGATTTGTAGCGTGTTCAATTTTGAAACGTTGAAATAATGTAAGGCTTTATTAGTTGTTTTAAAACTGTGAGTGTGTTACTAACAAAACCAGATGTTTGGCTTAAACTTTAGGTTAACAACTTTGATTTTTAAATGGTAGGCTTGGATAGGAGGTATGTTTCAATAAAACACTTTAGTTACTATAGTCTATAAAAGCTCAAATATATACCGATAACTAACTAAACACTCTTCATAAGTCTAAAGGAACTGTAGTTGATAAGTTTAAAAAAATACATTATTCAAATAATGGGAATTATGACTGTGTAGACTCAAAAACTTACATAAGTGACTAATTTAATATCTACTACTTTTTGCTTTTTAAATTTTAATTATTTTACTTCATAATGGAATTGAGACTTTAATTGAAAGTAGTTTTAATAATGTATAGAAATGTGTTTGCACCACTGAAACATATAAGATTAAGATTTGTGCTCATCTTTACGTAAATCGATAATTTTGACTTTCTCTCGACACCTTGAAAAGAAAAGTACTGTGATCGTAAAAAAATCAAGTCCAAACTTTGATAAATGCCAACCCTCTGAAAGCGAAAAAGTGTTTTTTTGTTGTTGTTTTTTGCGATGCCGTCTGCTTATGTGTCTATATCTAGGCCTAGAGCTGATCTGGCTAAAACTTAGTATATATAGTTTTTATAAGGTTCCCCTGAAGAGTTTTTGGAATTAAATATTGTACCTTAAAAGTGAGGGTAGTTTACTAAAGGTAAAAAAGAGAGAAAGCAAGTTATCTCGAGATCCAATGTAACAATTTTTATTAAATTTCGTATCTAAGCATTGCTTTCTAAAACTAAATGGCCGTTCTAATCAACCCATGATATAATTTTGAGGGTACTTTACATGAGCAGATATTAACAATTTTAATAATACCTTCCAAAGTATTTGTGACACCAAATATCTCATTATTGTAAAGTCATAGTAAAATTTAAATAAAAAAACCCTTTACTTGATATATATTATTATAAAACCAATAGGGCGCTGTTCATAAATTACGTAAGGCTTTTTTTCATTATTTTCGACACATCTCCCCGCAAAATCCCCCTACATAAGGGATTGTAAGATTTTTCGTTCACTCCTCTCCCCTTACCGATCTTACGCAATTTATTTTACGATTTGTTTAAGTATATTATATTAGAAATAAGGATTGGTGATATGAAATTATAAAATACATATTGCGGTAAAAATTATGTGTAGCACATCATAAGTAAATGACAGTTTATAGTTATGTATAGCTGTATATGTAAATAGACTGCGATGTAGCGCCATCTACCATCGCTAGGTGCAGCCTTTTTGACCACGCGTCTGTAGAAGTGTTGTTTTTAGATTTTGTCTCACCATAAACCGTGAGAAAATCCTTAGTTAAGATGGATTCTGCCCATCCCACGAAAACGCAAGAAAATACTGACCACCCTCACCCCACCCCACCTCAAAAAATCCTTACGTAATTTATGGACGGTCTCTAGCTTCCGAGCTATTGGCTATTATATATATATTTTTAATTGAGTTATCAAAAATCGGGAGTTGATTATTATGCTTCTTGATGGACAATAAATATGTTTCTGTAAAATATGAATAGTGAACAATATGTTTCTTTCATTTATGCCTCTTGGTGGAATGTGCTCTTTTTCCATCATGTTTCTGCAAAGATGTCTATTACCTGGTTTCACAAATCTTACGAGTTTTAAGTAAATTATTCAATTTTTAGACAAAAGAAAGAAAGTATGTGTGTTGCACCATACCCTTTATTTATTGAGGGACTAGTTACTAGCTTTAATAATATGTAAACTAGTTAATACTATACAACTTTTAAATTAGTCTGTAGTTTCGTCTTTATTACAACAATATTTCTCACATAGTGGATATCAAAACTGATTTCATATTGAAAATATTTATCTACATTAAATTTTGGCCAAATAGTCTCTCCCAACTGTTATTTAAAAATACTATGTATCTAAATATCAGGAGTATAAAGCACAAATCTGATTATTTATTATGTTTTTTTCTCTCTTATATTAAACTAAATATTTTTTAAATAATATTAACACGAGTGTGGATATAGGGGGATGAGACATTATTTCTTAAAATTCCAAACTAAAAGGCCAATTTTGCCTGTAGAGACAATGAATGAGGTGGGGAATTTGTGGCATTGTTAGAAGAGCTTGAAATTTTTGGTAAAGGTTCCTTTTTTTTTGCCCTAGACCAGAGATAGGACCAAATTTTGTAAAATTCAACCTATTAAAGATGAAAAAGAGAGGTTGAAAGTTTTCAAAATTCACTGACCGTGCATCTTTTGATCAAGCGAGCATAGAGCCTTGGAATTTAAAATAAATGTTTTTTTATAGAATTGGGTGAGAATGTTTTTTGGGTTTTTCAAATGTCTTTGCCTAAAGGGATGTAAAGGAGCAAAAAGCGTGGTAAATTCTATGTCCTTCAATCGAGATGAAATTTAATACAAGGGGGAGGGGGGGTCTAGTGGCTCACAGAATACTAATATGAAATTAATGTATGTACAGCATCCACACGATGGGTCCCGAGGTGCGTTGGAGAAAAGCGGATGGGGTATCCAAGACTATCAAAACTAATATAAATTACTAGTTTTCAGGGAGGAAGAAGATTGAAATTTTGCAGACAACTAATGAGAACATTCCAAATAATTATAAAAGTATGAATATTTTTATTTAATTTAGTGGGACACTGGGGAATAGGGAGCGGGGGTCAAGGTGGTTCTAAAAATAAAAATAAAATTTTAGCTGTGATAGAATATTTAAGTTTGGTAAGCAGGTATAGGGACCTTTCAAAATAACCAAATAAATATTAATATTTGAAATTTCTAACCAGGAGTTGAAGAAATGGTAGGATAAGAGGGCGTGCTCAAAAACTTCAAAGTTAATACATTCAACTAACTACTTCTCTGTGTGGTAGAGAACTTAAATTCGTAGGTATAGGGCTTTAAATAAACATAGAACTACGAAAATAATAAATTTTAGAATTAAACTATGGAAAATAGGCAAGGGAGGAGCTACAGCTACAATAATTTTTCGAGATGAGGTTAAAACTTAAAATTTGAAGGACAGGTAGAAATAAAACTCCAGATAACCAAATTAATATTAGAATTTAAAATTTCTCAAAGTTGGTTGGAAAAAGTGGGTTGTGTGGTTACAAACTTACAAAACTATTAGAAACAAATTCTTCTCAGTCTGGTATAAAACTAAAACTCTGCATATAGGCAAAAATACATCTCCAAATAAATATACAAGTTCGAAAATTTTAAAGTTTAAAATGGGAGTCCAGGACATAAAAAGGAATTTATAAAAAAAAAATTGTAGATGATATAAATTAGGCATGCTGGTAGAAGTACGGCTTCAGATTTCCAAATAAGTCTTAAATTTGAGATCTTGAGGTGGGAGTTAGGAAAATGGAAGAGGGGGAGGCTTAAATTTTCAAAGCCAGTGGAAAAAATACTTCTTTGTGTGGTATAAAACTGGAATTCATCAAGCAGATATAAAGAACACTCGAATTAACTACAAAGTTTGAACAGGCGTTGGCGGCGGGAGTATATGGGGTGTACAAGTAGGAGGTTGAAAATTTACATTTGTCAGGAATGTAGAGGGATAACTTCAAATAACCACACATACATTTTAAATATTAGTTATATCTAGGGAGGCTGGTGATATAGGAGGTCTCAAATTTCTAAAACTAAAAGATTAAGCTACTCTTCAAGGCGTTAGACGATTGACATTAGCCAGGTGGGTAGAGTGACAAACTCAAACAGTATCAAGGTCTGAATCCTTAAATTTCAAAATGAAGGAGCGGAAAATAGGGAGGCATGGTCCCCTCAAAATTGATTCCTAAGCTATATAAATACAATTTTTGTAGAGGTAGAAACATGAAATATCGCCATATAGTTTAATAGACCTTCCCGGATAGCCGAATGACGTTTGGACAAATAGAATTTCAAAATTGAAGCCCAGGAAATGGACGCGCTTAAAATGTATACAACCAATATAGAATACTCTTTTTGATGGGGCTATGTTGAAATTTGGTAAGCACGTAAAATATCAAATAAGTCTTAAAATTTTAAATTGTAATTGTGGGAGATAAGGGGGCTGAGGGGGAGAGAGGTGTTTGGAAATGAGAGTAAGTAGCCATCTTTCCAAAAGAAAATCTTCTTTTATGCATGAAAGAAAAATTAAAATCTCCACGTTAGTAACACAAAACCATAAAAGATGGAAAGTTCAGAATTCGAAAATTTACTGCTGGTAAATGGCAGGGGTCCCTAAAATTTCATAAACAACAAAAACTCGATATGGTGGAACACTAACATTGTAAAGGCAGAGGAAATTTTTTTTAGAGTACTAAAAGTAAATGAATACACACACTAAAGACTATCTTAAAGTGAATACATTATATTTGCAAATACATAGTGACATAGCAATTAAAATAAACCAATTCAGGTGACATAGCTTGGTGACCATGATTCTCTTTGGAAAATCATAATGCTTCATATTTAATATGTTTCTGTGACAGAGTATATTATTTAATTTATACTCTTTGGTGAAATGCTATGCTCTTTTTTCAAACATGTTTCTATGATCGTGCTTAGGTGAAATTTGCATTGCCAATGGAGTGTGACGTCCGCCCTGTGATTGCGCTTGTTTGTGCACTCAGTTTGTAGACTAGGTAATATTTTCTTTCTAAGATTTGTTATTTATTAATTGCCATAACTGGTTTGTGATTGCCATGGTTATCTCTGGATTGTACACGAAGGAACTATCAGAATTATAACTGTTGGCTGTTCACCCTTAAAGCAAGAATGCTAAATACGTCAAAGCTCGATCTAGTACATTATGAAATCAAAGTGACCAGAATATTATAAAATGTATCAATGTCCAAATTTGTTTGACACCTATTTTAATCAAATTTATGTTAAAATCTTATTTCTGTACTATTATTATTGTATTGATTTTTTTACTATAGTGATCACATTTTTAGTTTCAAGCCTGTCCAAACTAGCTAAATACAACTCTTTTCTTTACATTTTAGTAGATAGTTTTTATACAAAACACTTAATAACTATAGCTGTGATTAAAACAATATTTGGGAATAGTTAAGAGTATTTTTCATATACTTTGTATTGTCAACAATTTTACTCACTTTACTAAACTATATTTTATTGTGATGTAAATATTAATTTTTTAAGAAAATCTGCAACTATTAATTGTATGAAAATATTGTTCTATTATAGTAAAATAATCTTATATTGAATGAATTTTCAGTGTAAAAAAAAGTATGTTTATTTCTATTCCCCTTTACTAAAATTAAGAGATATTTAATTTTCCATACAGATACGAGAAGGTGTTGGAAGAGTGTATTTGGACAAAACTATTTTGTTGTGTAATCCTAAAAGCACTTTTAGTGGGATAAGCTAGCTTCATTTTCAAACTTGTTTTAACTATAAACAGAAGTAAAACAGATTTGTTAACTCTCATTGCACGTCATATATAATACAGTAGCCCCATGGCTTCTTTGGTGCCGACTGACAGCTCACAGCTGACTTCTGGCAGTCAACATTTAGGTATATACAGACATTTTGACTGTCAGAAGTGACAGCTGATAAACACATGTTTTTTGAAGATCATATGGTCCGGTGTAGGGTTACATAATTTGGTCTGGTAACTTTTCAAAGCCGTTATCTGTCAGCTGTGAGCTGTCACTCAGCACCAAAGAAGCCATGGAGCTACTGTAATTCTGAATATAATCATTCCAATGTTTAAAATTATAAGGTATTACCGATACCAAATAATTATATACTTTTGATTGTATTTTCTATGCATGTAACTTTCTTATTGTTTTTTAAAGTAGCATATCGCTTGTATATTTTATTTGTATTAATCTGAAAACAAAATGTAAAAAATAAATGCAACCTTTGCAACATAAGTATTTAATTTTATTTACTGATATATTCTGTGCTCAATGTCTTACTTCCCATTACAGATATCCACGTATTTACTCCAATGGATTAGGAATGAGAAAGGGGTAAAAAAAAAAGGTAAATGTGCCCGTATTTGCTTTGAAGGAGAATTATAAGTATTTTAGGAAAAAACACTCTCAGTACACCCGGTTGGGATTTGAAAACCAAAATCTCTGTTATTTGCAATCCAGCTTAATGAAAAAGTGAATTCTAAAGAATTTTGAGCGCAGAAGCTGCTCCCATAGTATTTAATAATTCATTTACAAATGCATTTCCAAGACTGCGTGTCGCTTAAGTTTAAACACTGTAGAAGCACTGGTATTGTATATTTGGGTCCAACACACTCCGTTGTTTGAAAAGTTTTGTTCAATGAAAGGGGGATGAGACGGGGTAAGGGATTATCACTACCTGAACTATTGTACTCGGAAATACAGCAACTCTTCGCTCTCAGCTTGTCTTTCTCATGAGGAACATTTTGAAAGTACATAACTCAAATTAGCCTGCCACATTGCTGAATTTTTTTTTCTTGATCAATCGTTTGTGCTCTATTTGTGCTTAAATGTGGCTGAACATGAACAGTTGTTCTGTGAAACTAGCCCTATTAGAAAATATTTAATGTGGTGGGCCAGCTTGAGATCAAGCTAGCCCGCCACATATTGAAAAACACAATATAACAAAATTTTATTTATGTCACTTGATTGTGCTCCGTTTGTGCTCATCAACCAAGATCTGTACTAGAGGTCCATTGACACTTGTATATTGAGACAATAAACTTGAGATTTATTTTATTTAAATAAAAAGAGGGTATATTATAATTATTTGAGGCTCTCGATAGTAATTTGAGTAACAGGAAAAAACAAATCTTATTTTAATATGATATATTTTTTAAAAAAGGGGTGAAGGGAGTTACAATGCTTTATTTGAAATATCAGAAAGTTACATTCATTTAAGGGCGTAGGATGAGGAAGGTGATTCGCCCAAAGGGAAGTTTGGAAGAGTAGGTTGAAACAAACAAGGTGGAAAGCCATTCATTCTCAGCGCATCTGTCCGGGTGTCAAACTATATATATATATATATACACACACACACATTATGCTATTGGTAAAAGGTTGAGGAAGGCCGAATTTGAAATCTGAAATAATTTGAAAAGTGCAATTTTTTGCAATCCAAGTTTCATTGAAAGATAGCTGAAAGCTAGAAAAGTTACTTTAAATACTTTCAAGTATTCATAGGTCAAGTCTTGTAACTGCAGCTGTCACTTTTGATAGATATTAGGTACCAATCCATACCTATAGAATAACACTAATAATATAGTAAAATGCTATCAATGTTGGCCACAAAAAAAAAAGTTTGCGATTCCTAGAAAAGTTATTCATATGAAAATTAGACCTAAGCAATATTTCACTAATTTTGTTCAGTACTTAGATGAAATAAACTGAGTTGAGTGTTACTGGAAACTCCGCAAAATAAAAAAGTGTCTATGTCGGAACTTTTTCTTGCGCATACGTGCGTTATCAAAGAGGACATTCACATTTCCTTTATTTATGTTTTAATGTTTAGTTAACCCAATTCTGTAATGTCGTTGTTTAAAGGTTGGATTTTCTTTTTCTCTTCTTTTTTTTTTGTCGTCTTTCAAACACACACGCAAAGATCTTGAGAAAGTTGCAAAAGTAAATATTGCAAATAAAATAAAAAATCAACACACAAAAGCGATGCCATTAGAGCAAACCTTTAAAAAAAAATAATCGTGAGACCCGTGTAAACGTGCGAAAAAACCGGTTGAAGGAGAGAGGGGAAATCAAGGAGTGGACTAGAATGAGAGGAGGGGAAGGTGTTTTGGAACAAGTGGGGGGGAGGGGAGGGGAAATGGGACGTGACTCTAACCACCTCTTCTCTCGGTCATTCACCTTTGAGATTATGTATATGCCAAAATACAGGTACTAAAAAAAATTGCACAAATATCTTTCTCTCTTCGTCTTTCTTCTCTCTATCTCTGTCTTTTCCTTTTTATTGGATTAGGTCACTGGTTCACACACACACTCTCGCGGGCGAAACTAGTGAAGGGGACCAACCAAGTACAGTCTGAGTCGTACAAATGTGGCAAGTCCGACAACCACGTGACATAGCCACACCGAGAAGTCTTCCAACAAAAGATGGAATCCTTTAACTTTTAATTTCTTGAAGCAATTTAATTTTTTTTAAACACCATATTAAACAGTGCAATTATCACAAGAAAGTCCTTTTCTGACAGCTCAAAAAAGTTATTCTAGCACCACGTCTTACTACCCGTTTGGCTTATATGCATATGGACTAATGAGGAAGATTGAATTTAGAAGAAGTGTACCTGTATTTGCATGGAGAAAAAGTGGAAAATATTTTAATAAAATCCTTCAATACAGTCCAAGTGGATTCGAACCTTGATATCCCCATCATCGGCAATCTCGTTTATTGTGCGAGCAGCACCTTAGACCACGGGGCCACTAAAGCGGGTATCCCTATGAAAGGATACAAAAATACAAATGTTATAACACTACTTAGAGACAGCAGTTTTAAACACCCCAAACACACCTTCCCCTTCAATAATATACCGTAACATTTCTAATTATTGGACAATCCATTTTTTCGGGATGCTTTGTAATGAATTTGACCAACCCTAAAATCTTTTATAAATGTAATCATAGGATGATGTATTGAAAAAAAACATCAATACAAATACTAAATATTTTCATGAACATCCATTCCCTGAAATATAACCAGGGATCCCTATAATCGTGGTCGACATTTTTTTTATCACCACGGATGAGCAAGGGAGCATTTTAGAGGTAATACATTTGAATTTATGTAAAAGAATAGTGGGAAAGCATTTAGGAAAAACCACCCTTAATACAACCCACCAAGATTCAAACCTCGATCTCCACATCATCAATGGTATAATCTACGCAAATGAGGGTACACTTCCTCTAAATATAAAGTTCCTTATCACTAGCGCAATAGTGTAACTACTACATAAGCGTATAACCTGAACGTTTGTGTAATAAGTAATCAACATGAAAGGGTTGTTAAGGTTGATTATATTCTCACTTAATCAAAATAAACCAGCCTAGGTGGTTAAATGGTCCAAACAGTCATTTTCGCAACAGAGTGGACTGACAATGATGGGGAGATCAGGGTTATAATCCCGGCTGGGTGTGATGAGGGCGGTTTTATTTAAAATGGTTTTTCACTCCCCTCATTCCCTCTAAATTCAACCTTCTTCATCCCTAACATATTACATTAGTGTAATTAGTACATCTGGGTATGATCCGAAAGCTAAAATAAAATAAAATAAAAGTATTCTAATAAAACAAAACTTTACAGTAACGTTACTGTTTTAAAGCTATAAACTGAGTTTTAGAAAAAACTAATCCGGAAAATAATGAAGACAGTGTATATAAAAAAAGTTAAGTGTAAAGTGTTTAAAGAAGAACATTAACATGTCGAGTACTAGTAACCCATATTTATGATATATGTGGGAAAAAAAGTCCTTCATAATGAGGTCTTCCTTTGAGAAATTACAAAAGAAAAAACACTTATGAAGTGGTTAACAAACCATTTTATACAACCGAGTAAAACAAGAGATTAAACTTGGGGTTTAGGGTGGGGATCTAGAGAACGGGAGAAAAGGACAGTATTTTTTACAGTTTTTTTTATAGCAACACTTTTATTTGGCAAAACTAAATCAAATATTGATCCAGTAGAAACACAGAGATTAATTTTCTTCATGCAGTGATATCAACAGTTGTTGAATATCTGTCAAGTTGTGTCCTGGACTTTAATAATAACTTTTCCTCTTCATTTAAAAAGTTTCTCATCTAATGCCGCTATGCTCATGAGTCATGACAGATATTCAACAACTATTGATATCACCATGTGAAGAAAATTAATCTCAATGTTTATACTTGAGTAATATATTATGTATAGTGGCCAAAAAAAGTTTTGATACAAAAACTACAAAAGCACTCCCCTTATCTCGCGTTCCCTACACTCCCACCTTAAGAGCTATTATACTAATTAGTAAACTTTCTAGAATTTGAGTTCAGTTCATCCGGGATATTTAAGTGTGAGTTGGAAATTACAATAATTTAAGCGGAGGGATCTAGGACATCAGTCATGCATTTATATTTAGACGTTACTTGAAGTTTACGTTTCACCGCTGAATATGTACACTTCAACTTCCTACGAATAGCCTTTTGGAGTAGCCTACCTACAAAAAAATATGTTTCATTGCCAACGTTGATTGAAAGTCACTAATGTCAAACCTTGAAGAAATAATTTGTGTTTGTTTCGTAAAGTTACACTTACTTAATTACTCTATGACATTAAGAACTCGAAAGTTCATTGCTGAACTTACAAAAGTATGCCACCTATCCCAGGGACGGGTCCAGATCATTTTCATATGGGGGGCGGGAGGAGGGGGTCATAATTATAAATAGTATAGTTACTTACATTGTTATATTTCTGTTTAAAGCCACTTAATAGTTTCTCATTCATATTTGATCTTATGTATGTTTTAAACCGTGGTAATCATCTCCTATTTTTTTTAAATCTTATAAACTATTTGGAATGGCTCTTCTTCAACAATTTTTGGAAAAATGGTTCACTATAGGAGCTATTACTGGTCTTCGACTTGATTGTTTTAAATTATATTCTTTTATTGGCCATTGCACCTGTTCCTCACCTAAAAAAAATTGAAATTTGGATGCCCCTAGAAGCTATTTAGAGTGATCGTCTTCTACATTTTTTACAATAGTTAGATACCTCTAGAAGATAATCTTTGAAGTGGCCTTCCTTCCACCATTACAATTTTGAAAATGGAATTCTTTCAGAAATTTCAGAATTTGGAATTGTCCTCCCCAAGACATTTTTTTTCAATTTGGATGATCTAGGAAGCTATTTAGAGCTTTCATCCCCTGACATTTTCTGCCAATTATATGCCCCTATTCTAGTAATTATTTTAAGCAATCTTCTCCGACAAATTTCTGACAGTAGAATGCATCTATAAGTCATTTGGAGTTTGATTTAAGGCCATTTTTCATCTTCATATTCGATAATATCAGAGGATTTAAAATATATCTGGGGGAACGGGGGATTTACTCCATGGAGGGGCAAGTTATTTCCAGGGGGCAGAGTCCCTCATAGTTCCGCTGCTCCTGCTGTCCACACAGACTCTATATTCTATATTCGTGGATGAACTGCTCTCAGGCGATTATTAGTTTTCTTTGATGTGTGGTAGGTACTCTGTCTCTATGCGGAACAATGTTCGCTACTTACTATGCACGACAAATATTCGTACATGAAAATGAATAATTTTTCCACAATTGCGTGAGTCAAATAGAACAATGAGTAACCTTGTACGAATATCACACTTGTGGACCCGGCTTAAGAGGTGTCTGCGCGTAAAAAGATTTAAAATTGTATAAAATGTATCTGTGTTGTATTTTATTTCTAAAATTCTAACTTTCATTTTGTTTTTTGTATTAATTTTCTAACTTTCTAAGCGGGGTAAACTGCCCCTTTATTTCCCCCCGTCTCCTGAATCTACGCCTGACCTATCCTTAGCTTGAGATAGTTCTATCCAGTCCAACTCTTTACCTCCTATCCTTAACAAGGGCTAGTTCTAATCCAGTCCACCTCATTACACCCTATCCCTATATCGAGCTAGTTATACCCAGTTCCCCTCATTACACTCTATCCCTATATCGAGCTAATTCTACCCAGTCCACCTCATTATATCCTATCTGTTTCCGGTTCATTCTAATGTTATCCTCCCATCTACGTTTGGGTCTCCCCGATGGTCTCATCTCATTGGGTCTACCAGTCAATAGCTTGAACACGGCTTTAAATGTTTCCATTCACACTGCATATCCTTCACACCGTAATTTAAGCGACTTGAATATTCTGACAATATCTTGTGCTGAGTACAGAGTATGAAACTCATCATTTTATAACATCCTCCACTCCCCAGTAGCCCTAACCCTTTGTGAACCCATTATATTCCCAAAAACCTTGTTTTCGAACAAACTAAATTTTCGTGAAACCATATTGTTAATCAAAATAGCTAACAAAAACTTTTAATAATACTTCCTTAAAGATTACTGAAGAATTGTTTTTTTCATTAATAAATGAAAGGACAAAGAAATTTTCTAGCGCTGCTAAGTTTCTTTATGTCTTTATGGCAACAAGAAATATTATAATACATTAAAAAGACTTTAAAAATACTTATATTAACACTTTTATATTCTTATAACTGGCCACAAAACATAGATATTAAAAAAAATTAGAGGAAAATCCAAAAAATATATCAATTTCAAAGTAAAAATGTTTTCAATTTGTAAGAACAAGTGTACAATAAGGGCAATATTGAAGTCATCAACCATCTTCATCTAGTCCGGTTAGCCATCTTTATTATTTAAGAATCAAAGGCAACCATTTAGAAGCTTTTGTTTGTAAATAATTTTAAAGTGAGCTGCGGACACCGCCACGAAAAAAAAAAGAAACATCCAAAAGGTTATATTCTTAATTTCATATGTTCAATAATGTCAAACATAGTAGTAACAATATTAATAATAATAATAATAATAAAATAACAATCATTCACTGTGAAAGTTTTGATTGCCAAAAGTGACATGGTAACTTTTCCTAGCTGTCAGATAAGAATACTGGTAAGAAAATCGAGGAATAGTCAGTTAGAGAAGCGAAATAAACCGGTAGAAGATGATAAACATTGATGCTATAGTAGGTAGTAAAGTTGCCATTAGTTTGATCTTAGCGACATCATATTGGAGGGCGATAAAAGTTAAATAAAAAGGACGGATGGAAAAAAGCGCAATGAGCATTGATTAAAATTTAAATAAACATAATTTAATTTCTGTTCTTTTTTATACTAACCGTATTTTTCCTATGGTTTTTACCCTTTTAATTCAATATTTACTTTTTGTCGTTAAATATTACGATTCGTACCCACCTCAGTGGCGTAGTCAGTTAACGAGCTATACTCGTGTTAGGTTAAACTGCCGAGGATGGGGAGATCGAGGTTTGAATCTCAGTCAGGTGAACTGGGGTGGTTTTTCCTAAATAATTTTCCACTCTCCCTCCACGCAAATGTAGGTTCATTACCTCCATATTCAGCCTTCCCAATTCCTAACCCATTAGTGTAAATAGTACATAGGCATATAACACAAACAGGTATTAAGACACGGTGCTAACTAAGTGTGTACATAATTCGTAGCCCAGTAGTGGAAAGATTAGTCAGTACTAATAAAATATTGCCCAGGAGACGGCACAATGTACTAATCGTACAGCCTTTCCGTGGAGTCTCTTTTCATTTCCCGATGAGGTGAGGTGATGGTGATGGTGAGTGTGAGGGTGTGGAACCAGTGGAAACCCTTAAACCTAACTAACCAAACCCTGGTGACCGTTGGGGTAGTCCTCTTTCCGGGAAAAATACCCAATGTGCTAGCCGGGAATCGAACCCGGGACCCCTAGGCTCGTAGCCAGGTGCACTGACCCCTACACCACCGGGCCGGTTTTCCACTTCATCCATCCATTGCACCGACATTAAATAAAATACGAGTTCCGCATCCGCATTATGTCCTGGAATTGCGAGCATTTATTGACAAATGTATATGTAAAAAAAACTATGTTACGTGCTTAGAAAAAATACAAACCTATACTTTTAATATCCATTAACAGAAAGAGAGGAATTACTTTCACATGAAAAGGATGATGTTTCTATCTTAATTATCAAGGAATGTCGTCGTATGACCGTAAATTTCACTGAGGTTCATAATAAAAATTATAATAATAATAAAACAAACGCAGCAGGTAAGTCAAAGTGAAGACCTCTTTCCGGATGGATGTTACTAGGTCAAGTTGCCTGCCTGCTATCAATGAGCAATCACACAAGAAAACACATTCACGCTTCACTCTTCCTCTACTTTGACATCCCAACTACACCTGAAAGACCCGATTACACTAAGGTTTGTTCGTAGATAATGTGACGATGGATATAAAGGAACGTGAAAAATTGAGTCTATACTTATTTTTGGTTTGTTACCTTGATTCACTACCTGTTTGACTTATATATATTTATTTATATATATATAAAGAGAGAGATAGAGTATATATTAATTACTCTAATCGAGTTTAAATGAGTATGGCAGAATGCATAGGAACTGTATACACATTTCTATCGAGAAAAAGATAAAAACACTTTAGGAAAAAATATCCTCTGTCATGATATTTACTCAGCTAGACCAATGAAATTCCCTACTTTTTCCATGATCATTTCCTAAAATTCCCGACTCAAAAGTATGTCACACCATTCTTCTCCCCCCACCCCCAATTTTTTATGAATAATAATATGTTTTTTATTTGTATTAACATAGGGCCGTATGCAAGAACTTCACTAAGTGGATGCTAAGTCGACACTAGCGTGGGTTTGCTTGCGTCATCATAGGTTAAAAGATGGAGCGATATTGTGCTCGGGACCACACTATTGGTCAACTTCATTTACTAGTGTTATTGCATACCACCCGTAGTCTATTAAGAATTAGAAAATTAGAAAATATATTACACAGCTACAAAATATAAGTTCGAATCACATTGTAATTTACTGATATAATGATTATTATATTTAATATTTTGAGTAAAACATTTTCCCGGATTTTTTTTTAATTTACCAAATTCCAGACTTATTGCCGTTTCTCCTCGACCACTTCAAATTCCCGCCTAATTGCAGTTTTCTCGGATGGTAGATATTCTTGTCTGTACACCCGAATGGGATTCGAACCTATATCTCCCTGTCATCGGCATTTATTGAGTTCATTGAGAATAACGCCGTAAATCATCTAACCACTAAGTGTCTATATACTTTAGTAAAAAAAAATATGTTTTTGTTTGGTGTTTCTTTTTAGCATCGTGTCTTATTACCCGCTCGGGTTGTACGCTTATGTACCAATTACATTATAGTGTTATGGATTAGGAAGGTTTAATTTAGAGGAAGTTCTCCCTAATTTACGTGGAGAAAGAGAGAAAGATCAGAATACCATTTAGGGAAAACCACCCTCAGTGCGCCTGACTGGGATCGAACTCCAATCTCCCCATCTTCAGCAGTAGAGTTTAACACGAGAGTAGCGCGTTACACCACGCTGCCACCGAAACGGATTTTATTTGGAGTTGAAAATTAACTATCTAGTTTAGAAAATATTTACTTAGCTAATTGTTTACACAATATTTTAGTAAGTGTGCCAAACTAAAAGACTAAGCATTTAAAAGTGCTATCCTTTTAAATTCATGGCTCAGTGGTAAGGAAAGCCTAATTCTAGGGTCAAGCCGAAAATTTATTTTATTTTTATTTTTCAAAACATAATACATATATAGTACATTTTCATGACCAACAGAACAACATAAATACTCTCGATAATATCCCAAATGTAAAATTTGTAAAAATAACCACTGAGAAAGTTAGTAAATTTTTTTTTTAACTCTATGGCGTGAGTCTATACGCGAGCTGTACCGACCGAGCAACTGCCACCGTTAATAATAATTGTGCTAACACTTTTGGATAGAGGGTATCATGTGATCAGTACAAAGAGCCCTACAGCAGTTAATCTCAGTTTACTAGAGCGGAGCTGCTAATTCTTTATTCAAGTATCTCCTCAATTATTGTCCTCACTAGGCAGAATTTAACCCCGTTCCAGACCCACTGCCTCACATAAATATTCTGGATACAGCGGGGATTGAGCTCTGGACCTCTAGATATGTAGCCACTAGACCACAAAACAGGAAAAATTTAGAAGTAAAAATAAAACAACAATAATTCCATCTATGAAACCTTCAATATTCGCTAATTAAAATATAGCGGTGAGCTAGTGTAGACCGGCCTCGTTTCTTCAGCTGATCAGAATCACAATGAACCAAACGAGAAGACTAGCCCAAGGATAGGAAAGAAAGTGGCCTATGCGGGAATTGAGCCCGAGTACTGCTAGTTCATGTTTACTGTGTATATTGAGAGGTCATCAACCCTAGGAGGGAGAGAGAGAGAGAGAGAGAGAAACGGACAGAAAGAGAGAAAGGCGAATGGCAAATCAAGAAGTCCCCCTTTTGCTCAGCGCTGTGTGCGTGAGGTTTAGAACTAATTCTGCCGCACTTTCATTACGTAACTTGAAACCCAAACGGGAAAACTAGTTTGTTAGGCAGGACTGACCAGACAAATTCGCTACGATTTTCTTAGCGGGCGTTCAACAATATTAACCAAAATAGATATTGATATATATATATATATNATATATATTTAACATTGCATCTTACTATTCGTTCGGGTTATACACCTATGTACTAATTACTCTAATGGGTTAAGGATGAGTAAGATTGAATTTAGAGGAAATGTACCCGAATTTGCGTGTAGGGAGAATGGAAAGCCATTATTGAAAAACTACCCTTAGTACACACGAATATGATTAAAATTTTAATCTACCCGTCATTGGCAGCAAAGTCTATTGCGAGAGTGATGCCTTAGACCATGCAGCTTTTAAAACAGGTAGCTAATAGACTAATATTAAAAATAATTTTAAGAAATTTAACAAACATTCAAAGCTCAATTTACGTAGTTACAAACAAATTAGACCTTTGCTACCCCTAAACGACATAATTTATATGGGCTGTAAAGATTAAGGCAGTTTTTAAGGTAATGCACCCGCATTAGTAGAAAGTATGAGATGGGGTTAAACCAACTCCAGTGAACCCTATCGAGATTTGAACCACAGTCTCCTCGTATCTGGCAAATAGTATACCTTATATTATGATACTGAATCCTTAGACTCGAAAATAGAAAAGGTATTTGATTTTTACAATACTTTATACAAAGCTTAGAATAAATAATATGTCCTTTTTAAAAAAAACGCATTATCAGCTATAATTTTTTTTATCACCTCGTTTCACCACCCGTTCGGGCTATTCGCATAAAAATATACTAAAGTACGTTAATGTGTTAGGGATGAGAAAAGCTGATGAGAGGGAAGTTAGAAAAAAATAATTGGGGATAAAAAAAAACCTCAACACTCGACTGTGACCCGAACTACTGAAGCGGGAACCTCAAATTATTAAATACCCCAGGGATAAAACCACAATAATTTTAGTTTTTAATAGCGGGTATGCTTGTAAATTGTGTTCTAACTCTTAAGGTGGCACTCTTAAATTACGTAAGCTTTTATTTTCATGATTTTCTGCACCCTCGTACCCCCTTTCAACCTCGTAAGGGATCGTAAGATTTTCCGTCACCGTCTATTTAAAGTAATTTTTTACTATTTAGTAAATTAGATTATTTTAATCATTTGATTGTTTTTAGACAAGAGGATTGGTAATAAAGGGAGTGATATACAATTTGAAAATACTACTTTAATTTGCAGTAAAATAAAGTTAAGTTAAATGAAATCAAAGTGAAATTTTATAATTAATATGATTATTTTCTACCACAAAATAATTAAGATTTATTTTCAGTATAAACCTAAATGATTCTGATCCCCCTTGTAAAAAAACGTAAGAAAATATTGACCTATACCNAGGAAAAAAAATTGGCCCGGACCCTCCCCCCCCCCCCCCCTCTAAACCCACAAAAACCCTTACGTAATTTAAGGACGGCCACTTACGAGATCTCGCACCTCTTAAAATATTGGCAAGGAAACTCTCTAAGCAAGTGTGTCCACACCTACGACGTGAAATAGAAGTCACGCGTGTTTGCAAAATGTGCTCCCCCCCTCCCCGCCCACGATTCCTCATATAGTAACTTAGCATATGACGTAACGCGCATGGGTTCAAGACACTCTTACATAACCAGTCACATACTGCACGCGTAGAGTTAGAAGAATGTTAAGTATGCAATTATGATGGGTGTGTTTTATTTTATTTTCTATTCGTGTCGACTGGACACATTAAATCTCATAGAAAATGTCGAACTACGCAGCAGAATATTGTAGCGGAGTCGGGAGCCATCGCTACCAACTCATGAGAACCATAATTATTTATTTTTTATGTCAACTTGTATTACTACCTGTTCAGGTGATACGCATATAATTACTCGAATGGGCTAGGGATAGGAAAGGATTATTTTTAGAGGTTACCCATCCATATTTGCGTGGGAGGATAGTGGGAAATTATTTAGGAAAAACCACCCTTAGTAGACTCGACTTCCCCGTTATCAGCAGGCCAGTCTAATATTAGAGTGATGCCTTAGATCATTCGGCCATTGAAGCAGGTGTATAAGCCTTTAATTAGTGATGGGGAATAAACTATAGAGGTTGGAATTAAAGTAAGCGTACCCGCATTTGTTCGTAGGAAGAGAGGGGAAACCAAACACCTTCATTCGAATCCAGCTAAATCTCCGAGGAGACCCCCCGAAGGGCTTCCCAGTTACACTTTACGCCAAATACCTTCAATACAATCATCCGGGATTCGAGCTCCAACCTCCCCGTGAATGGGAAACCAGACTAGATGAGGCTGCTATTTAGTCCGCGTGCCCGCCGGCCGCACGGGTAGCCTTAATTCGCTTCCGACCGGATGCACATCAAATGCTGTGGTAAGGAGAGGCGGAGGGGGGTGGGGGGGCTAGAGGAACTTCCCTTGCTATCTCTCTCTTTCTAAGCGAATACTCGAGTAGTCTTTAAAACTTACCTTCCACATCCTATTCCTGTAGCTCATCTATTTTAAGGTGGGATGGAAATGCGAGCTTAGGTCCACATTTTTGCAGTTTATATAGCCAAATATCCTTTTTGGTCTAAATCGATAAAAAAAATCTTCTGTGGGTGCATTTAGTATAATTTCCTACACAATTGAAATGGGACCAATGGCTTAACTTCCCCTTAGAAAAAAGTTGTGCTACGAAATTTTTATCGCTTTAAGTGGGATGGAAGGGGACGCGAAAAAAAGCAAGTATTTTTACAGTTTTTATGGCAGAACTTTTTTTTGAACAAATTAAATAAAATATTGCTTCAGTAAAAACATAGAGTTTAATTTTATTCACATGGTGACCAAAAATTTCTTAAATATCTGTCAAGGTTGTCCTGGAATTTAATGACAACTTTTTCTCTTAATTTAAAAAGTTTGTTAGAAATGCCACCATGCCCATGGCAGATATTCAGGAACTGTTGATATCACCATATGAACAAAATTAAACTTTTATGTTTGTACTGGAGCAATATTTTACTTATTTTGGCCAAAAAAAATGTGTTATCATAAAACCCGCAAAAACACTCGTTTTTTTTTTTTACGCGTCCGCTTCCACCCCACCTTAAGAAAACTCAGTCGATCTCAGACGAGTTTGAATCCATGGACATTGAGTCCTGAGGTGAACATTTACCCCCCAAGACCACCGAGGTCAATATTTTTAATTTGACATATCTCTAGGTAGTATATGTATCGATAAAAAATTATATCGCTGTAAGCTATCGGTTGTTTCCGATATAATGAATATTTCAAATGGTAAATATATTGATATATTCGGGAAAATGTCTATCCCTAGACTTGTCTGCAATGGAATATGAGTAGTTTCCCAGCCTCCTTTTTATGAGAGATTGCCTCACAAACCCAAAGCTAGCCGTGTGGTTTGGATCCAAAGGACCCCGTGATTGATGGACGCAGCTGGCTCATGATGTTCCTAAATATATTTATTTATTTAGCACCGCGTCTTACTACCCGTTCAGGTTATACGCTTAAGTACTAATTACGCTAATAGATTATGAATTGGGAAGGTTGGATTTAAAAGGGAGTGAACCCGTATTTGCGTGGAGGTGATAGTGGAAAATCATTTAGGAAAAATCACCCCCAGTTCACATGACAGAGATTTGAACCTCAATCTCCCCGTCCTCGGCAGTCTAGCTCAACATGAAACCAACGCGTTAGCTAATTACACCTCCAAAGTAGGTGTTATTTAGTTGTCCTAAAAGTTTCATAGTGATATGAGGCACGCAAGGCCTCTCAGAGTACCTGTCCATTGAGTTTGAGCAAATAAATTTTTGGAATTTCCAAGGTGTTTTGTTAATTTGGAAGCGGGATAGAAGGAGGCGTTGTGACCCTTCCCAGATGTGAATATTATAAAATAACAAAGTAAGATGATTCACTCTCTTCAATTGATGTTAAGGAAATATACAGGGTGGGACCGAAACAATTACAAGAACTATGCTGAGGAAAGTGATAGACAGCTGCTGAGGTTTGTCTGACGTCCAGTGGAGTTCACCTGAGTGGTATTATCTTCAAAAAGTAAAAAAAGAATGTGATATGTAGTTTGCTTTTATTTAGCTAGTGAATATTTATCTTTCAATTAAAGTGTTAGGTTCAGGTTGCTAATCGTATAATTGTTTCGGTCCTACCCTGTATTTACGCTGCATTGACTAAAGAAACTTTAAGCTGTTGATCTTTGAAATGTGGTGCTGGAGAAGACTTGAGAAGATCAGGTGGACGGACAGACAGGGTGACAAAGGAACAAGTCTTAAAAAGAGTTGGTGAGAAGATAACCATTTTGGATGTAATTCTTTGGTATAAAGATACGGATTGGACACATCCTTAGGCGAAACTGTCATCTGGACGCCAGTGAAGCCAAGCCTGGGGGAAAGAGGAGCTTAGGAAGGAGGAGTCAAATATTTGATGATTTGAAGGAAATAAGAAAATTCTGGGAGCGGCGGAGGCAGAGGATAGGGAACATTGGCGGTTTAAGTTCACTGACAAAAGGAATGGACCTGTCGTAAGACAGAACACCTATTAATAATTATTATTATTCAGAAAAATTGACATCTACCATTGTAGCAATGCATAAGTGTTTAAGGTATATCTTTTATATAACTTATTGAATTAATTAGGTTATAGGATTATTCGTGATATTTATTTATTTTATAATTTACCGTGAAAATGGGAATGTTATATTTGCCCCCTCGATAGTAACTAAGAGAGGGACGCCTATGCTATACCCAGATGTCCCGTTTCAACATTTTAAATTAGATTGTACGATGATGTTCATTTATTCGGAACGGTTTAACCTTAAACCGGCCGTCTTAGTCAATGAGAAAGTATCAATCGCTGTCAGGTTTAAAATACAATGCTTTGTGTAATTTTTTGGAACTACTTTTATATAAAGTTACAGCTTATACTCCCTTTCGTCCTTTACCTACAATAATTTCTTTGTCATGTCAATAGGAAATATGTGAAAGAAAACTATGAAACTTCTTATCTCAAGGTAAAGAGGAAAGCTCGCTGCTAGTTCTCAAATATCTCAAAATGTTTTGTTATGAGCCTATAAAGAAATTACTGTATTTGTTAGAGGAAGGCTAAATCTAAAGGCCTTTTTCATCAAGTCTAGTCTAATAGCTCCTCAAATATGCTTAAAAATACGTTGAAAATGAACTAATGTAACATTTTCACAAACAAAAATTCTAATAAAACTCAAATTATAGGATTGTTAAGGAAAAACAGCCCTGTTGGAATCTTTCAACTTTATTTTGGCATGAACCATGTTTTCAAATAAAGCATCATAAAATTAAATGTTGCGTTAGAGCTGAAAGTTTGCGCAGCAATTTCCCGCGTACCGAGGCGGCCCCCTTAAGTCCAAACCAGCTGGAAGATCCCGCTTTCCTTGACTGCGGAATCCGTTCTTTTCGGGGACAGGTCTTTGGACGGTTGATCATCCACCCCCACCTGAATGTAGGTCAGTAATAGCTCGCCTGATCGCGCTAGTGTCACAAGTTCCGACCTTCCTTCACGTATTCCGTTGCACTAACAGATGTTTGGAAGGAAGGGGTCATTGAACCTTCCGGAGACACTCTTACGTGGTACAGACTGTACTGATCGGGGCTTCTCTTCACATATACAGTCTTATTTCATAGAAAGGGCCTATTTGATGACTAGAAAAGGTTATTTTTCGTCACCTCGTTTTACTAACCGTTCGGGATATAGGCATTATTACTAATCACGTAAATGTATTAGGGATGGGGAAGGTTGAATTTTGAGGAAGTGTACCCGCATTTGCGTTAAGGGTTAGGGTAAAATCTCTCAGTACATACGACCGAGATTCAACCCCCAATCTTACTGTCACCTTAAAGTTTAGTTTACTGCGTGAGTGATGACTTAGACCATGCGGTCACCGAAGCGGCCGATAATTTTTGTTTAGCACCGCGTCTTATTATCCGTTCGGGTTTTACGCTCATGTACTAATTACACTAATGTGTTAAGGATTAGGAAAGTTTAATTTAGAGGAAGTGCACCCGCATTTGTGTGGAGAGAGGCTGAAATACTATTTAAGACCAAACCCATCTTAGTGCATCCGACCGGGTTTAAACTCTGATAGCCCCGTCTTCAGAAGTATAATTTATTGCGAGAGTAGCGCGTTATATCATGTGGGCACCAAAGCGGGTCCACTGTCATTTTGATAGGTCTATATATTATCACTTTTTATTCACCTCACATCAGGGAATCTAGATTTATTTTTACTACCACGTCTTACTACCCGTTTATATTATACACTTATATACTAACTACACTAATGGTTTTAGGGATTAAAAAAGCTATATTTAGAGGAAGTGTACTCGTATAAGCGTTATGGGAGGGTGTAAAACTATTTTAGTAAAACCACCTTCAGTACACTCGACCGAGATTCGAACCTTGATCTCCCCGTCATTGGCAGTCTAGTCTACTGCGGGAGTAGCACGTGACCGAAGTCTAAGTACAGGAGGGGGGGGGTTACAGGGTAATGTTCTGAAGAATGTTATACCGTGGTTTGAAAGCTATTTCGAATCGGCTTGATCCAAACTCCAAAGGGGGCGAAGTCAGATATGGAATGTCAGGTAAAATAATATATCACTTAGGGTTGCTTACAGGAGGGTGTTGAAGGGGGCGGAGGGGGGCTAGGGTGAAAATAAAGTAACGGTTATCCAAAGAAGAGAAATCTGTGTTTGAAATGTTTTGGGGGAAACCGGTGAAACAACCCCTTAGGGAGGGGGTCAATGAACTTGTTGAGGTCCCAGTTTAGAGAAACGCTGGTTTTTCTCTGGACCCACGAACATTTTGTCAGGGATGTTGTTTAGCTATCAATATTTCAATAAATTCGGTAGAGAAAAGTTTGACACCTTTTCCCGGTCGCTAGCGTGTCTGTCTACTGAGCTAAGAGTTCCGGGTTGATTCCAGGCCTAAGTTAAATACCTCAAATAAACGAAAAGGTAGGTTAGAGAAAAAATAACGGCTTACTACATACAAGATGTCCGAAAATGATATTTATTTACAACTTTTATCCAAAATTAAAAAAAGGCCGCCTAGAGGCGAAGAAATAAAGATTATCTTGACAACTTTGATAGTAAATGAAATATATTTCATTAAATAGCTATATAGTTAACTAACCACACATAACCCTATTCGGTCGTCACGTGGTCTAACGCGCTACTCCCGCATTAGATTAGAATGCCGATGAAGGGGAGATCGAGGTTCGAATCTCGGTCGAGTGTACTGATAATGATTTTTCAAAAATGGTTTTCCACGCTATCTCCCTCCATGCGAATGCGGGTACTTCCTCTTAATATTAGCGTACCTAACACCTAAAAGCTATCAGCGGGGTTAGTACATAAGCGTGTAACCCGAACAGGTAGTAATACACAGTGTTAAAAAAAAAACTAACTACACGCTCTGGTGGCCGCATGGTCTAAGAAGGCATCAATCTCGCAATAGACTGGAATTCCAATTACAGGGAGATCGGGGTTCACATCCCTTCCAGTTGTGGTTATAGGTGGATTTATTCTAAAACCATTTTCTACAATTCTTCCATGCAAACCTCCTCTAAAAAGTATACCTCCCTCATTAGTCATCAGTATGTTAATGTCGTAATTAATGTGTACTTGAAACCCCAACGGGTATTAAGATGAGTTGGAAAATTTAAAAAAAGTTATGGGGCTAGAAATAATAATTATAATTATTTACGGATGGATTAAAAAAATTAATAATTTCACGCAGTTTTTCCAAACTCTACACCCATTCGAGAAACCATTTTAATGAACCGCACACCTCACCCTGGTGTACCCCCACATTCTTACAATAGCCTAGAAAGATTTCTGAGGTATAACAAGAAGTGGGAGGAAGATATAAAGAGAGAGAGAGAGAGGATGGAGTAAATAGAAATGTTACGAACAAGGTCACCTAATGGACAAAGTAAACTGTAAGAGAATTACTAGTAGTATAAAAGAAAGGTCAACGAACTTTTAAACAGTCAAGAGAAGACATAAAAAATACTTTCTTTGCTACATTCAGTAGCTTAGTAATAATAATCATAATAGGAACGCCCCATGGTTTCCTTTAAAAGAGAAAGAAAGAAACCACGCGGCCCAATTTGGTGATATATTTGGCCAAGAATCGGTTAGTATCTTTGGAGTTAGAGCGAGCTAAACACCGCATAAGCCCTATTTATTTATTATTAGATATTTAGGTGCACTTTCTGAAACGACTGATTATATCAGCACCACACGACTTATAAACTAACTTAAATATAGAACAGACACAACACCCAGCCCCCGGCCGTTAATTAATCACTGTGAAAGGGGAAACCCACATTTCACTAATGAAACATTTTCCGCCCATGCTGGGAATCGAGCCCAGGACCCTTAACTCATTAGAGAATCAAGCTAGTGACTGCGTTAAAGAACCACCATATACGCATTTTAGAATGAAAAAAAAAATTAATGATAGCTCGGAAACGAATATGCAACAAATGGTACGAGTGACATTTCGTACCACTCAGGGGATGGCTACCTGAGAAGAGTCTACTAATGACTTTAAAATATTTACGATGCGACAAATGGAACCAATTGATGGGAAGGTGTACCAGGCTTTAGCTTTAAATTCACTTAGGCGTATTTGAAATCTAACCAAACCTAACCTAACCTTACCTAACTTAACATAACTCACTAGTTAACTTACACTTAATGTAATTTTTAGGTAGGTTAACAGACAGACAGACAGAGAGACGCATTGCAAAAAACACTCTTTTTTTTTTTGTTCCGGTGGGCAACGAAACTTTGAAATCCATCAAAATCTCGAATTTAATTTTTTTTTTTACAAACACAATACTTTTTATATTCCAGGGGGTCACGAGAAAGTAAAATTTAGAACCAAAAACCCACGCCGGTGGGCACACGCTCTAAACCTCAAAATAATTTGGTTTGGTTTTTTGACGAGGGGGTTGTAAAACCGGCCTGGTGTTTTGAATAAGTTCTTATCCTTAATGTTTTCACCGCTATATTTACGTGCCAAATGCGAGAACATTTTCTGAAAATGTTACCTCTTTCATATCTAACACATTAGTGTATTTAATATATATATTACACCCCAAAAGTGAAATTGTATATTTCATGAATTGGGCAAATTTCTGGACTTTCCCTGAACTGGCTTCTTCGCTTGTCCATGTCACGAACCGGGGACAAAACTCGTCTGGTTCATGAATTGAGTACCTACCTCTTGTGCTGCCCGTTTCGCGGAATAGGCCGAATGGCCAACGACCCGAAGGTTGATTTGATGTAATTTCTATCCATCTGAGTCGGCCTCGGTGGTCTTGGGGTAAAGGGCTCGCCTCAGGACTCGATGTTCCTGGGTTTTTACACAGCCGGGGTCAACGGATTTTTCTTGAGCAATCAAAATCCGTAGCAAAACTTACTTCGGAGGGGAAGTAAAGCCGTTGGTCCCATGTCAATTGTGGCATGGAAATGAACCCTGGAAGGTATATGAAGTTACCTATCCCGGACAAAATGGTAGCTTCTTTCGCTCTCACTCATAGACATGCTCGTGTGTTGATATAATCAGTCGGTTCAGAAAATGCACGTTAAATACCTCATATAAATATATCCATCCGGATCTGGACATGCACTCAGCCCTTCAGCTGGTCAGTGCTGCCCATACCATCTGGTAGAAATTTCATGTACTAGGGGAGTTCAGGCAACCATGGTAGTTCCCCAATGCCTTCCACACCGAGTTTCTATTAGCGAGAGTGAAGAGGTTTATCAATTTTGCCGTGAAATATATTTTCGCATACCTTCCAGAGTTATTTTTCAAACCACAATCGATGTGGGACCGCTTTACTTCTCCTCCGAAGAGAGCTGTGCTACGGATTTTATTCGCTCAAGAAAAAATCCGACAACATCAATTGGGTTTGAGTCCACAAACTTCGGGTCCTGAGTCTGGGGCGGACTTTACCCCAAGATCACCGAGGTAAACTCCTGGCCGCTAGCAAACCATACAACGCTACAGTAGCTCCATGGCTTCTTTGGTGCTGAGTGACAGCTCACAGCTGACAGATAACGGCTTTGAAAAGTTACCAGACCAAATTATGTAACCCTACACCGGACCATATGATCTTCAAAAAACATGTGTTTATCAGCTGTCACTTCTGACAGTCAAAATGTCTGTATATACCTAAATTTTGACTGCCAGAAGTAAGCTGTGAGCTGTCAGTCGGCACCAAAGAAGCCATGGGGCTACTGTAGACTTATGCCTCTGTATGTGAATCCTGTTCCCTTCCTTTAGCCCCACGTCTTACTACCCGTTCGGGTTATACGCATATGTACTAATTACACTAATGGTTTGGGAATTAGGAAGGTGAAGTGCACCCGCATTTGCGTGGAAGCAGTGTGAAAAAAATTTAAGAAAAAAACCCACACTCAGGTCACCCAACCGGAATCGAACCCCGATCTACCCGTCTTCAGCAGTATAGTCTCACACGATAATAGCACGTTAGACTATATGGGCACCGAAGTGGGTCCTTACAGTTTGATATCTTTGATATTTATTTTAAAAATTTCCTTCGCAATACTTAGTACGTTCTTGCTCTAAGACTCAGACTAGCATATGCGAGGATGTCAGAGTTAATGTATTTCTTTGTACAATATAAGATCTGTAGAATTTCAGGAAGCCCATGACAACAAAGTTTAGTAACTGGGGTGGTCTCCAAACCAACACCCCCTACCATTTGTTCCTTGTCACCATTCAGGTCAAAGCTTGAAAGGTTCACAATATGCCCGCAAGGTGTGTAAAATAACAAATACATCCACAGTACTATTTCAACTTGGGGAAAAAAACACACATCTAAATGGCGTCGTGAAAGGTAAGTTTTATTTTTTGACATGACCCATCTCCCAACCCTCATCCTACTAATTTTTGTCCTAAAAGGCCTAAGAATGCGGTACCGGAAGAAAAGTAGTTATTTTTGTAAGTGCAGCAATGAACTTAAGAATTCCTAACGCGATAGAGTCAGTAAAACCAATTTAAATGCTCTTCACATATTGATATCAACATTGGTTGAATATCTATCATGTGATTAGCGGTTGTCTTAAATTCCAGGACATCCTTGAGAAATATTCAACAACTGCTAAGGTGACCATGTGAAGAAAATTAAACTATATATTTCAACTGGTGATTTTTTAAATTTATTTTGACCAACGCAATGAATTGATGTAAAAACTGCAAAAAGACCCTGAGCCTTTCTCGCGTCCCCTATACGCTCACCTTAAGGTAAAGACAAAGTGGTAGAATTTTCCAAAACTTTGTGACGTCACATGTTAAAATCTAAAATACTAAAGCACGAAACCAACACAAAAAATCACATTTAAGGCAACAAGAGATTTTACCTATCGCGAAAATTCGTCCTCAAAGAATTGCGGCTAGATGTGCCAGAGAAATTATTTGTTTAATGAATGATGACAATGCTATATGGTTGGAAGAAAACGATGTTAACACAACGGATATTCCTGACATTAATATCCAAAACGAAAACAAAGTGCCTGATATGCCAGTGATAAAAAATATCAAGGAGTGGGTCCAAAGTCCGTGGACACAAGATGATTAAGTTTTGTATCTTTTGCTAACAATATTAATCGTTTATCGTTATTTAATTGGTCTTTTGTTTTGTCCATTATCTAAAATGTTTGACTTTATGTTAATTTTATTAAAGATTATTTTTAATTTAAATAAAAAAGTTGGAAAAACTGCTGTTTTAATTTAATAACTTCTAAATATAAAATTGAAAAATATGTGACGTCACACCAGGGGGAGGGGGTTTCACAAGTGTGACAAGGACGGGGGGAGTCAAAAAACCTTAAAATTTGTGTGACGTAATTTATGGATGGCCCCTGACCAAGCAGTTCACGTTCTAGGCCTGGCTACAATATCATAATACTGAATATAGCAGTGCCGCACCTTTATGAGTTAATAGTCGCATGTGCTCCTCCAACCCGTCCTTCATTCCCTTGGAGATCTCAAATAATTTTACTGAGATCTTAAAACATGTAGGTTTACAACCAAAATATTGAGCAATGAAGATGAATTTTAAAAGCAGCCTAAAGTGTGCTAAACAACTTAAATAATGGGGGGAGGGGGAAGATAATAGCATCGAAAAATGATATGCATCCTCTCAAAACAAATTTATTGATGCGCCACTTACGTAGATCAACTCTACTTACAATATAAAAACCCACACGACTTACAAACTAGGTACAGCTAGTATTACACACCTAACCCTAAATATTTACAAGTTAGAAAGCAGAACAAACAGGTAATAAAAAAGTTAAACATCGTCACAAGTGCCAACAGGAGTATTCGAGTCAATAGTCCTATCTAGACTACAGTAGCCCCATGGCTTCTTTGGTGCTGACTGACAGCTCACAGTTGACAGCTACGGCTTTGAAAAGTTACCAGACCAAATTATGTATCCCCCCGCCGAACCATATGATCTTCAAAAACATGTGTTTAGCAGCTGTCACTTCTGACAGTCAAAATTTAGGTATATACCTAAATGTTGACTGTCTGAAGTCAGCTGTGAGCTGTCAGTCAGCACCAAAGAAGCCATGGGGCTACTGTAGGTCTAGTCTAGTCTCGGGAGACACAAGCCGATAAATATGTTTTTTGGTAATATGCTTTGGTGGCCGCATATTTTAAGGCGTACTGAGCGTGGATTTCTCTAAATTGTTTTCCACTTTCCCTCCCGTAAATATTGGTACATTTAGTCTAAATTCAACCTTCCTCATCCTTAAAACTATTAGGGTAATCAGTAGGCTACATGTGTGAATAGCCTGAATGGGTAGTAAGAAGTGATGATAAAAAAACGGTTTTATGATTTTTTTTCAAAAAGTGGATTATCGGCTATCAGATATCGGCTACATACAACGATCACACGTAGGCTATCACGAGAAGGTGCGATGAGAGCAAAAACTAATGTTTTTTGCAGTTTTTATGACAAAACCTTTTTTTTTAGCCAAAATAAATCTAATCTTGCTCCAGTACAAACACAGAGTTTAATTTTCTTCACATGATGACCTCAAAATTTCTTGAATATTTGTCAAAGTTGTCCTGTAATTTAATAATCACTTTTTCTCTTCATTTAATTTTTTTTCCCCATCTAATGCCGCTATGCTGACATATTCAACAACTGTTAATATCACCGTGGGAAGAAAAGTATACTCTGTTTCTACTGTAGTAATATTTTATTTATTTTGGCCAAAAAATATTTTGCTTTTATAAAAAGTGCAAAAACGCTGACCTTTTCTCGCGTTGCCTTCCATCCCAACTTAAAAACGAAACGTCTTGAGAAATAATCGCAATTACTTAATATAGTCCAATCGTCTTTTAGAGAATCGTTTTCTGATAGATAGAAAAGTGTATGCCTGCTTTCACGTATTCATACGTCAAGTCATATGCCCTACACCTGTCACTTTTTTTAATAGATATTATCAATACCTATAAAATAATAATATATTAGAGTAAGAATTTGATCTGAGAATTGTAAGAGACACAGGACCCACTTTCATGTATTAATATGTTAGTAAGATGTTATCAATGTTGGCTGCAAAATAAAAAGTTTATTTTGTCTAAAAGGCATTTCTTATGAAAGGGAAAAACTAAGAAAATCCCTCTTTTTCCATACAATTATGATGGGTTAAATAGGCACGCTGTTATAGTTGTTAGTTACAGTTATAGACGTATCTAAATATCGTATTCTTTAAATTGAAAAATGATACCTCAACACGGAAAATCGAACCCGGGGCCTTTGACTTAGTCCGTCGATGATCTAACCTGCTTGTTAGATAGCTCAGTGGTTAGAGCTTTGGTATACCAAGCCAAAGGCCCCGGGTTTGATTCTCGTGTAATTTTTCAATCCAAAAGAATATACAATTTTAATAATAAAAAACCTCAAATTGGGGGAGAAAGACCAGCTTTCACCAACATCCGTAAAATATTTCCGACAGGTATTAAATTATCTCCTTCCCTCCATTCCCCCTCCTGCGGTAACTGTACATGCGAGGGTGTGTGTGTGTAGTCCCTTCCCCTCTCACACAAGACACGTTAAAGAGAGAGGGAGAGAGGTTATTGACCCTCAAGGTCGCACATATCTCGCGCTCAGCTTTCACCGGCTGACTTCCCTCACGTTTGTTCCCCTCCTTCAACTGCTCCACGGGAACCTTCTTGAACAAAACCCACACCCTTCAATCTTTGCACGCGGATTAATTCGCAGCATGTAATAATAAAAAAAAAGTATATTATAGTATGATTCTGGTATAGTCCGATTTTCATAGGAAGGACCTTTGCCAAAATACAAATTTGTTTGCGGCCAACAATTATAACATTTTACTATATATTAGGACCCACTTCAATAACCGAATGGTCTAAGGCGTCACTCTCGTGTTAGACTGGTCTGCTGGTGACGAGAAGATCGGGGTTCAAATCTCGGACGTTTCTACAGCGTGGGGGTTCTTCCTAAATGGTTTCCCACTCTCCTACCACGCAAATGCGGGTGTATATTACCTCTAAAATGCTTCCTTCCTCATCCTTACTCTATTAGAGTTATTATCATATATGTGTATAGCCTGAACAGGTCAGGTCCGCCCTTAACAGACGTAGGGCCCTGGGAAATATTTATTTGCAGGACCCTTGGTTATTTACCCCCCCCCCTTCCTCTATACACAAACATTTTTGTTAAATGTTATTAAAGTAGTGTGTACCTCTATACCAATTTTCAGCCGTATAAAGTATCAAGAAATGCCCTGAAAAGTAAAGGTAAATAAATACATGTAATTATTAAGGATAGAAGTTTTTTAGATATAAAGGTTGATTTCTCCCAAACCCTTAGTTCAATTTTCTCCCCCATCGAACTAGATCTATATAAAGGTAGCTAATAAAGAACCAAGTTTGAATTAAATCGGTTGCTGCACAGGTTAAGCCGTAAACTTGTCTGATATATTCGCAGCTCGGTTGTACTGCGGGTAGTCTTTATTAAATAGTTTCCCCACTAAATCTATCCACGAAGATTTGGATACAGTTTCTATAACTCTAACGTTTTTATCAAGGGCATAGAAAAAAAAAATTCTAGAGGCATTTCCGCTAGAAGATTTTTCTATACCCTTAGCATATACATTTTTTTACACTTATGCATAAATTACCCCTAGCCGAAGGAGAGGGTCCGGTCCCCTATTTTATTCCATTCACCGTAGGAATTGACTTCTGAAAGGCCTTTTTCCCTACCATAAATCTACTATATAGTAGGATATTGGTAGGAAAAAAGACCTTTAAGAGAGTAATTCCTACCGTGAATGGAATATATGTTGTGTTTCATCCTTAAAACACTTGTATAATTAGTACATAATATGCTTATAGCCAGAATTAGTAATAGGATGTTGTGCTTGAAAGAACTATTAGGAAAACATGACACACAAACATTGAATAATGAGCTTCCATTGGTTATAAAATAATCTACTAGGCCACCCACTGAGCTAGCCCTCATTCAAACCAGTAACACCACCAACTAAACCCTGAAAAAAATGTTGTAAGAAAAGCACACACCATAAAGAATGGCAATTGTATTTTTGAAGTGTTTAGAAGATAATCCTGAAAAAGAGTATCCTAACTAAAAAAAAGAGACAACAAACATGTAATAATTAGTGTCTTTATTGATGAAAAAAAGGCTCAGAACCTAACGGGGCGGTCGTGGAAAAACCACAGAAAATATTTTGAACAGAACTTGAAAAAAAAAGTGTCACCTTTTAAGACTTGAGAACATGAGTAGACTCTGAAATGGTTCTTCCTTTAAGAAAGATAAAATACCGCTAGTTTATGCTTGGAAACCGAAGAGTATCCCCCTTCAAAATATAAAGGGGTACAAAAGAAGATTGTTTTTTGTTTTCTAATGAGTTTGACACAGATGTGTCCTGAAGATCAGTTGGAGAAGTTGCCAGTCACTCATTTCCTTAAATATATATTTTTTTACTTTACCCGTCATTCATTTCCTGTTCATTTTCTCACCTCATTATTTTGTTATGTCTGTAAACAGGATTTTGTTGTTGTTGGTGGTGGGGTGAAGATCTTTTTGTTGACGTGGTTTTTGACATCTAAAAAGAATATGTAAAGATGGACAGAAAGAGGAGGGGGGAAATAAATGAGGGTTAATGTCCAGGAAGGAAGTAAAAGAAACATTGATTTAAATCTGTATATATATAAAAAGATTTATCAATTTTATTTAATTATAATAAGGATCAATATTAGAAAAAAAAAATCATTCAATTATGACTGATATTAGAGTTTTAAGATCACAATAATGAGAAGTTAAAATACTTTTTTTTTTACCAAAATTTAACACGTCCCAAATATTATGTTTTTTTAAAATATTTAGCACAGCGTCTTACTACCCGTTCGGGTTATACGCTTTAAGTACTAATTACTCTAATGGATTAGGAATTGGGAAGGTCGAATTAGAGGAAGTGAACCCGCATTTGCGTGGAGGAAGAGTGGAAAACCCTTTAGGAAAAACCACCCCCAGTTCACCCGACCGAGATTCGCACCTCGATCTCCCCGTCCTCAGCAGTCGAGCTCAACACAAGCGCGTTAGCCAACTACGTCACCGAGGCGGGCAAATATTATTATGAATGTTACAAAATGTTTAGTCTACTATTAAGAGTAAATAATATACATTAAACAGACATAAAGAGACCTCAGCTAACTAATATTTCAAATCTCGAAAAGCTTATAGCTTAAATAACAAACTACAAAGAAGGTATACAAAATTTACCAAAATTAGCTTTACTAGTGGCGTGTCCATAAAGAAGGGGAAGGGGGGAGGGAGGGGCGAAGCAAGGAAGTCAATTCCCTTCCCTCTGCAATATAACAAATGATTTTAATAAAAAGCTAAGAACATGTTAAGAACAACTGTAGTAATACAGAACATTTAAGATATCTCCAATGAATTGGCTAGATTTTAAGGAGCCCATTTCACGACCAATTAACCAGCAAATTAGATATAAGAGTTTGATAAAACCAAACCCAAAAAACTGGTCAAAGTGCAGTTTTCCGAGTTATTAATTTGATAACCATGTAAAGTTTTTTTAAAATAAAAATTAAAATGGTTTCACTGGTCTAAATTACAGTTTTAAAAGTACAATACTAAAAACTTTAGTTACTATTGTTGTATTATGCTTGTTTAGCTTATGTTTTGTTTAAGTGTAAGAGAAGGCCAACTATCCTTAACTTCACCCAAGATTAATGAAACAAAGAAAATAAATAAATAAAATAGAAGACCAGGCTTGTGAAACTATATTAAAAAACTGCAGTCATAGACATTTAAAGTTGGGGTGTAAGGGGATACGAGAAAAGGTAAGTGTTTTTGTAATTTTTATAGCAAGATAAATAAAAAATTTCCCCATTAGAAACATAAAGAGTTTAATTTTATTCACATGGTAACCTCAACAATTCAAGGGTGCCCTGTAATTTAATGACTTTTTTTTTTCTAAATTCAAAAAATTTGTCATCTAATGCTGCAATGCTCAACAACTTGATATCATCATGAGAGGAAAATTGAGCTCTCATGTTTCTACTGAAGCAATATTTTTATTTTGACAAAAAAAAAGTTTTGCTTTAACGAATGCAAAAAAACCCACCCTTTCCTCACATAACCTTCCACCCAAACTTAAATTGTCAATATAGAGATGTGTCGTTCGCGAACAAAAGGTTTAAGTTGAGCGGCTCCTCAAGATGAACGAGTCGAACTAGTTCAAATTGAACGAGAACACCTTATTGACGTGAACTAGTTCAAATTGAACGACACAAGACAATCGGGAGACTCTTCGGCCGACCTAGGTCGCAAAAATAGTGGAACAAGAAGGTTTTTTCCCTCCTTGTTCAGCAAATCTACCTCCCCGAGTCCCCCCTTGCATCAATAAAGCCAAACAATAAGCAATATTATTCTCAAAGGTAGGGGTAGTCTTTAGAGTTTAGGGTAAAGGCTAGAGGAGGCAAATTTAAATGCATCCTTACCCGCGTGCTCTAAGGCAGCGCACCGCAACCTACGGCCCGCGGACTAAATCCGGGGCGCTGACCGAGAGGCCTGGTTTGTCGAAGACGGTTGATTGTCTGAATTAATTTCTATATATATAATACCTACATCATCGACAGTTTGATATCTAAATTTAATGTGGCTTGATCAACTCATGGTACTGACCTATGAGGAAACTTCTAAGAAAAGGGAGTTTTGTTTAAAGTTGTCTCATTAAGTTCCCGGTAGAACTACAAGCTAAGCTGACCAAATGTGAACAATACCCACACTTTACTTTTCTGTCTTCAATTTCGGAAAAGTGATCGCCAAATTTTCTTTTTCTTAGTGGTATTTTATTTTTTAAAGCAAATAAATTTTCATTTAAATACAAGTATACTAGTTAATAAACTAAGTAATTAATCGGAATAAATAAAGTGCTACTTTTAATAAGTTTTAGATTTGATTCACGAGCATAAATAGTGCAATAATTAATTTAAAAGACTTTAAAAACTTCTCCCTGAAACCAAACCTTTGACGCGAAGGGAATAGCTCATTTAAAGGGTGTGTTTCTTCAATTGGTACCGGTAACCGACTAATTTAAAGCCGTAGGTCGGTCGCGAACGAAGATCCACTAGCTGAGGTTCGGTCAGTCGCAAACGATGAGCTGTAAAACAAGTATTCGTTCGCGAACGACTGAACGATAAAAATGAACGGCTCATTTCACTGAACTGAATTACCTTGAGCCGTTCATCCCATCTCTATGTCAATTGGAACAAGGTTGGGGAAAGTTGGGTAAAACCGGGAACCCGCGTTTCTTCCCAGCTGGTGCTGCGATCTCGTGCCTGTGGCATGAAATCGCATCTGAAGCATATGTAAACAGTTTGTCTTGAGAAACGGAAGGGTGAGGTTGCCTGTCTTCACTATGCGAAAACTTTTAGAAATTGTGAAAAGTTTTTTTCATTATTTTCATGTATTTGTGACTTCATACAAAATTCCTGCAACAGTTCTTTGTTGTGGTAAATAGAACAGTGTTTTCTGTAGATTTTGCACGTTATTTTCCCGCCTTGTCCAAGTCTCTATCTTGTATTGTATGGAAGGGACGCCATATTTATTTTTAGTAGTCGTACGGGCTAAAACCGGGTAGTTAGGGGTGGGGCAAAGCCGGGTAGTACCCTATATTACCCTACGCACAGTATTATCATTTGCTATCATTCATGGTAACTATCAACATCTAAAATTGACAGTGTCAAACCATCAACATCTAAAATTGACACAGCCCAGACATCAACATCCGAGGCTGATGGATCTGCGGTCAAAGTTTCTTCATTATTGCTCATGCCGGTTCCAAAATAAAACAAAAGGCCAAAAACGAGGATAAACATAAATTTTGACTTCCAACATCTTATAAAAAAATAACTTGAAGAATAATTGGCCAAGACTATGAAACAAGTTAAAAAGCAAACACTTTTTGAAGATTAGCATAAAGAACTGAAAGAAGAGGAGCAAACTACAGGTAAACCAAAGCGGAGAGCAACATGAAAATAAACAGCAAACAAAAAAGAAGTGTCAAGAAAAGTGGTAATCCTCTAAAGGTAAAGAGTGGTCACCCTCCGAGGATGAGGACAATATGCAAGTTTTGCAACCAACTGTTTACGCACTCAAGATCAGGAGAAGGCTGGACACAGTGCTTGGTGTAGAGAGAATGGGCACATGAAGCCTACAGTGAGCAAGACCTATAAGAAGATTATGTTTGTGATTTTTGCACTGAAGTTTGCAAACAAATTAATCTAAAATAGTTTTTTGTATTGTTTAATTATTGAAGGATTTACTGAAACATATTATTGAATTAAATATATGTAGTCCCTGAAGTGTCCAATTTGAAATAAATTGAACAATTTTGTTACTGGGAGATGTGTGCATGGTTTTTTTTATGAACATCCGGTTTTACCCAACCTGTGTAATAGTAACAAATTTTAGAGCCCTCAGAAAATTTAAATTTGTGTCCAAGATAGCATAATTTTCCCTCAACATGTGTCATTTTTCAATAATCTTGACCCATAAAGAAGATACTGTTGCTTTGTTTGATTCCTTTTGCAGTTTAGAGTGGTTTTATAGACCTAAGACCCTTAAATACCCGGTTTTTCCCTACTTTCCCCTACAGCTTTAATACATAATTTACTCCTCTTCTTCAAAGTTAATTTCTGGTTGTGTCCTAACAAATCATACACCAATATAACACAGAACAACTTTTATAGAAAAAAAAACCCTCCAATATATTGGTAACAATAAATGCACTCTTATAAACTTTAATCACAATCACCCTACCATTACACATTAGCATAAGTGCGTATAATCCGAACGGGTAGTAAGACGCGGTGCTAATAATAATAATACTTTATAATTTGTGTTCATTTAAAAGTATTGGCGATACATATTAAATGTGATAGCACAAATTGAAGTGTAAAAACAAGAACATATATAAATTGTATTTTTTAGCCACCAGATAAGCCTTTTTATTACAAAAATTGGACTGTACATTACAGAAATGTGAAAGAATTAACATTTAAAATAAGCGAAGAACATAAATTTTTTTAAATTCACATTTTCTCCAAACTGTAGTTTGCTACTTTCTCCCCTCATTAGTATATTCTCAGTCCCCAAACAACAATACTTTTCAAACCTGAGACACAACAACCATTATAAATGCAAGATCACCTGATATAAACAATTCAATTATGTATACAGAGTATCAAACATACAGTAAAAAAGTAAATCTTTATCATAAGTGGAAGAAGATATTGGGCTGCTAATATTGTAACTTTATTTTGTTAAGTATGAAATTCTGTGGTCGAGTGATTAGGGAGGCTGACTACAAATCAAGAAGAGCTTGATTCAACCTTTCCTGTCCTCATGGTCAGAGAGGATGACTAAAGATCAAGAGGACCCTGGTTCAACCTTTCCTGTCCTCATGGTCAGAGAGGATGACTAAAGATCAAGAGGACCCTGGTTCAACCTTTCCTGTCCTCATGGTCAAGGACGATGATTACAGATCAAGAAGACAAAGCTTCATTGATTGCATAAAATATCAGTCTCTTTGGTTTAATTTTCTTATGAATAAAATGTTAAATGAAACTCCACCTTAAGGAAAAAACACACACAAACATACAGATTTTTAAAGCCAAAATATGTGATTGATTATCAATTTTGGGCTTTCAATTACAGACATATTTTTATCACTAAAAACAAAAATGATAAAAGTAAATTCTTGTACACATAACAAAGAAGTATTATATAAACAGAATTACTAGTTGAACCAAATAATTAATTCAGTTATTAAATATAATTAAAGAATTGACATTCACTGTGGTAGGCTATTGTCAATAATTCATATTTGATTTATACAGTAGTGTCAATAATTCAGACTAATTGGGGATTGATACAGTCCAGATAATTGATCTGCCAAATATTTTAAAATGTAGTAAGTCACAAGTACTAATAATGTATCATAGAGTATGACCAATCAAGACCTACAATTCTGACCACACAAACTAAATGAATAGGAAGTGACTGACTGCTAAGCATAGTGTGTGTGTTTTGATGACTGATACGACTCCCCACTCCTTCCGCATTCCGTCCGGGGTTGATACAAGAGATGCTAGGCTTTGTTTCACGCTCTATTGGAATCTCAAATATTGATATCACTGTGGTTATTTTTATAAATAATATTTTTCTTGGGAATCTGGATTATTAACGATCCGGAGCCTTGAGATACAAATTATTGACACTCTTCTATAGACGAATTTGGTAATTTTGTACATGAAAGCAAAATAGTGAACTAGTGAACATTACCAACAAAACATACATTAAAGCAATAATATTGAATTTTAAACTACATTTTAGTAGTATTAATATTAGATACCTCCTAAAGTAAAAAACAAATACTTTAAATATATATTAAGAATGTAGTAAGACAGTTTATAAATATTATTTTTTTGCGGTCAGCATTTATAGCATTTTATAAAATCATTATTATTCTTTATTCATTATAGATAATATCTTTCAAAAGTGACACCTGAAGATCACATGACTTAACATATGAATATATAAAAATAGTTTGAGAAACTTTTGAAACTATTAAATAAAGTTTTTCCTCTTATATTCCTATTTTATACATTACCAATTATTTTTACATCTGCCCTAAGTATATAGTACATACACAATCTTTGGAACCACAATCTTAACATCAATTTGTACTTTGGTCTATTTGACTAATCAGGATTAAAAAAAATGCAGGATATTATTAAATTTTCACCCTTAAAAAATAGCTTACAGTTTATATTTTACCAATTAATTAGTAAAGAATCTCATGCCTTCCAGCATTTGTTCTGGTTTTCGAGATGACGATCTAAGCGATCGAGGTGGTCTTGAAATAATTTCGGGCAATGCTGGTTTAACTGGCTCTTCTACAGTAGCTTTCATCTTCATCTTCATCTTGATGGCATTACGAACTTTATCAAGTATGATACTTGCATTGCTCGGAGCCTGAGATGTAGAAGAGTTTTTATCAACTTGGGTAAAATTACTGTCAGAACGAGACGTTTGCTTTGGAAATGTACCATCATGAGCATCATCATTTTGAGTATAAAAAATGGCACCAGATCGATCTTTATTCGAAGAAACAGGAAGGAGAACATATTCACAACGAGAAGGTATATCCTTTGCAATAATTTCCATTTGTCCTGAAGGAATAATCTCAGCTGATCTATCTGTCTTCTGTATCGATCTGGCCATGGTATTTATTAGTTGATTTCGAGCTGGGGATGATTTGGGATGGTATGTTTTAACTGGTGGGGATTTCAATTTGTGACAATTTATTAAGCCTTTTCCCTTCCATCTATCAGAAGTCCCCACCATATGTTTTACTCTCTTAAAATTCAAATATGCTTTTGAACTTCTTGTGTGTGCCTGATTCAATGGAGGGGTTTTAGGTGGTAGACATGGTTCTGGTTGTTTCAGGACAGCTGATGAGAGTAAGCATTGTTCAACAATAGAACTTGCAGCCTTGTCAACTGTTAAAGGTAACATACTGTATCGTGTTGATCTGGTAATATCCAAAGATGATGTGCCTGCAGCTTTAATGGATGAAATAGGTGAAATATCGGTCAAATCTTTTTTCTTAGAGCCAGAAGATAATAAAGCCAGTGCTTTACTTTTCAACTGACCAGTTATAATAAGATCATCAGACATTTCTGCGCAATTTTCATCTATCCCACTAGGCTTATTTTTACTTTGATGAGGTTTGGCAATGTGAATTGTGGATGATGTATTCTTTATATTCACAGATGCTGAGGGATTTATTGGCGACCTAGGTGATATGGCTGTAGATGAAGGTTGTCCTTTGGTCTTTCCCTTTCGAAGATGCACAAGGTACTTGGGGTGATTAGTGGATGAGATTTCCTTTGCAAGTGCTGAGAATGATCTCATCTTGAATTCTAATTCTTCTGCTGACAGTGAATTTTGTGATGAATCCATTGGTTTTGAAATTACAGTACATCCATGCCTTAGTGAAGTATGTTGACCTCGTATGATGGGTGTTTTTTCACTCATCAAAACTGTTTTATTGTGAGAGGTTTTTGGAGGTGTATTTTTCCCTGTACAACTGGATTTTAGCCTCTCTTTACTCTCAATTACTGCCATTTTAGCAACATTTTCCATCAATAGTTTTTCTTTTTGTTCTGTAATCAAAGTATTTTTATTTAAAGGTTGTGCTTGTGTTGATTTTATAACTGAGTTTTGTCCAGAACTATTGGAATGTTGGCTTGCTGTATTTTCGTTAACTTTCATTGTGTTGATATTTCGAACCCATATTTTGGCCACTTGTTTGTTTATTAAAGTTTCTTCGCATGAAAGCTGATTTTGAGGTGAATGTGAGGAAGTTTTTGGCAGTAAACATTGTTCTATACCATTATCTGGGGATAATTCTGAAGAAGAAGTGGGTGATTTAACACAAGTATTCTCTTCTAGTTTATTTTGTGTCACTTTAAGAATTGGAGTTGATGATTTTCTTATTACCTTGATGAAATTATTACTTATGGTATTATTCATCATGGCTGTGACATTTTCTGTCTGGGAGTTTGATGTTGACTCAAAGAGAGAATTTTGTTTATTGGTAATAGAAGACACTTTTCCAGGTATTGAGTTTGATTGCTCATTGTCAGGATTATCTAGTGCAACTGTTTTAACACTTTTAGATTGAGGCATTGCCTTTTCAGAGGAAATGTTTTCATTGATTAGCAACTTATTTGAAGAATTTCGGAATGTTATAACTGATTGTTGGTGGCTTTTCTGACTTTTTGCCAAAACAATGATATCAGATAACGATTCAGTGGCAACAGTGTTTTCATCACTAGTATGTTTGTAGAATGATTCATGTGAAGCCTCCTTAGAGCCTTTATTGCCAATGTTGTCAATTGTTATTGCACCTTTCTTTCGAGATTGTCCATCAGGATGTGGCTTCAAGGGCAAAATGCTTTCATAGACAATAGACAAAGCTTCGTCTGATGAAAATTCTGACATGCAATTTGATTGTTGGTTGTCATCAGCTGTAGTTTTTTTGTTATTGTGAGGTGAAATGGTAGTTTTAGGGTTTGTAAAAAACTCCCTGTTGATCACTTCGTCACAAGACTTTGGAGGTGATGAATTGTTTTGATTTTGTTTTTCAATACGTTCTTTTATTATGTTGGCATTTTTCAATCCAATGTTGGCTTTTAATATTGTTACTAAGCTGTTTGTGTTGGTAAGCGACTTCAGTTGTTTACTAAAAAGACCCGTGTTGGGGTCCAATGACAACTGTGAATTATCATGCGAATGTTCAGTATCACAGGTAGTGTTGTCAACATCAGTCTGTATTTTGTCATCTGACATTTTGAGGCAAACAATTTGATTTGTACCTTGAGCAGAACTTTGTTCTAGTACAGATGGCGTGGGAATGTTTTCAACAAATTTTGTTTGTTTTGTGACTTGTTTTCCGATTTTGGTAGCTTGAGTAATATTATTTAAAACTTTTAAATTAATTACTTGCTCAGGTTGAGTGTTTAAATTGGTTGGACTGTTTCTCATGCTACTATTTCTAACTTGTGTTTGCATTTGTTCATTTTGAGAAGAAATAGATGACTTAGAGTATAATTCAATTACAGGCTTATCTTTTATAACACCAACTTGCTCAGTTACAATATTATCTGCCTTGGTTGTAATATTATTACTGCCTCTATTTGTTTGCATTTGATCATCTAAAGAAGATGACCTAGAAATTAACTTTATTACTGGTAGAGCTTTCACAGTAGCCATTTGTTCAAATTCAGTAATGGTCCCTTTGATTGTATTATTATTGTCTGTGTGTATTTCTTCATTTTGAGTAGATGAAGTTGGTCCTTTGGTTGAAGATGCTATTTTCTCACTTGCATAGGAAATTAATGAATCACGGCTCAAATGATTGCCAGTCTTTTGCCTTTTACGTTTGGGCATGGTCTTTTTGAAGGTAACATCTTCAACACCACCTATGTTCAAAGATCGCTTAGATTTTAAAACAGCTTTTTCATATGTTACACTTATTTTAGGAACATTCTGATTCAAACGACCATTTTCTTCAATTACTTTTACTTGCGAGGCCTCACTGCATGTTTGGGTTCCAGAATTTCTTTTCACGAGCTTAACCCTTCGACATCTAGTAGTGATAAGTCTGGTTTTGTCTCGAATCCTCCAACCCCTTTGACTTTTTTTCAAAACATTTTGTCTGAAAACAAACAAAATGTAAAATATAATGTAGTTTCATAATTATTTTATCAAGAAAGAAAAATTAACAATGAAAGTAAGAAAAGGAAACAAAAAAGTATGTTTTAAAAATGATGCACAGTAAACACATTTGCACAATTAGTGGTAATGAAGGCTTGAGTAATATTAACTGCGTGAATTCCCAAAATTGCAACAGTTTTATCAGGGGGAAAATTTGATTTTCATGTTTGACTCTGAAACACAATGTTGGGGGTCGGAGTCTGTGTTGGATGACTTGGAATGGTTGCCTCTGGAAATTGATTCCTCTTAATCCAGGCAAATAAAAGTTCAATAAGAGGGAGATGAAGGAATATAGGAAGATGTATCTCCTTAAAACCCACATTAATTAGTGTATTTAATACATATTATGACCAGTTCTGGGGTCAGAGTTCCTGGCTACAGATCCAAAGGCAATCCCCAGTGCTTCTAGAATTTTTCTGTAAGGCAGTGGGTCTGGAATGGGCTCAAGCTCAGCCTCGTGATGACAAATGAGGGGCTACTTGGTTAAATAGGTAGCAGCGTCTTTCTATAAAAATGAGATCAACAGTTGGAGGGTTTGTTGTGCTGATTATATGACACCCTATTTCCAGAAATATTGGTACTATCATCACTAACAGGTTAACAGCAAATAATAATGGCTTAAATGAGTTTGTGTTTATTTTACCTGAGTAAGGTTAGCATACACACTAATAATAATAATAATAATAATAATGTAATAATGATGATAATAATAATAATCTTTGTGTGTTTGGATTTAGCATCAAACTCATATAGTTTAGTTTGTTAATGCAGGGTGTCTACTGGATCACCAAAGTCATGAAAGTTGCGAAAAAGTTACTAATTACAAAAGAGGTACTGAGAATCCCTGAAAAAACACACACGCGCGCACGCACGCACGCACACACACATATATATATATATATATGCATTATATAATGTTTAACCATTTACCAAAAGAATTTTGACCATAAAAGGTTACCAAAAAATAACTAATTTTTGTTTCTCTAACTCAGTAGACACCCTGTAATGAAAAGAACAGGGTACAAATCCTGGTTTTTTCAATCCTTTTCCACTCCCTGTCCAAGCAAATGCAAATACATTTTCTATTAATTTAATTTTATTGATTTTACTAGTGAGAATTTTTTATTAAAAAATAAATATTTTAAGTTTTTGTTCTATATTATGAACAGCTCTTTTATGTTTAGATATGATCACTGTGAGTAGGAAAATCTTTAAAATGATTAAATTTAGTGTTTACTTGTTACAAGATTTGAAAACACAAATTGACAACACACATGCAATGTGCCCCTCTACTCGGTCTCAAAAGTAAATACTGGCTAAATGTGCTCAAATAATGATGAGTCACTATGTTCGCCCCTTCTGTTCAATTACATTTTTGCTGCTTGTAATGTACAGTCGCCAGAAAGTTATATTGTAAAGTTGAGATATTAATAAGCAATATTTTGAGATATTATTAAAAAATTACATAATTGTTTACCACACCGGTTAATTCGCAGTCAGGTTAATGCGACGCCGGATAATCAAGGGTATATTGTATGTCTAATTTAACATTTCAAGAATTTATTTTCTCCAATGATTAAACATATTATTAGGTGACCCGGCAGTCTAGGGGTAAGGTGTCAGATTTCTGTGCTGGCGGCCGGGGTTCAAGCCTCGGTCCCACCACAGATTTATCTGATTACCAAACCCTTCCTTCACCTCTGACAAGACATCTTGTGACTGTGGGGAATGCCAGGCCTCCACCGTGGTTCGGATTCCACGTTAAACTGTAGGTCCTCCATTTCATCTCACAATCACCCTACCATTACACATTAGCGTAAGTGTGTATAACCCGAACGCGTAGTAAGATGCGGTGCTAATAATAATAATAATAATAATAATAATAATAATAAACATATTACTATGAATTTGATATCACACACACCAAACTCTCTAAAAAGCTTGATAATATGGACAGAGACCAATCAATGTTAAGATATGTGTATATTGAGCCATCTCTACAGTATTATCTGCACAGTTGCAATAATGCCTTGAGTTTGTTTGAAATAAATGTGTGACTACTTTCAAAATACCGATACTGTCAATTACTTGCATCGTCTGTTGCTCAAATAAATTTGATACAGGTTGCTCATTAGATTTTACTAAGTGTTTGGACTTATTTCACAATAATTATTGGAAAAAGGAGATGGATTTTTAGTTTAACAGGCTTTCCCAAATAAGTAAATATTGATTACATTTATTTATAAACATTTTACTTACTACCATTATTTATTCATATGATATCACAAACTGATATGTGGTGGTTTTCCATACTATAAGTGCTGATAGCTGAATCAAATTCAATCAAGTGAAAATTGACAATTTGGACATGAGAAATGAACGCAGAACCTTTGTTTTTGCAAGCCAATGCACCACTGAGCCATCTTGATTTGTTTCGTTTTCACTTATTTTGATTTTTTTCTTAAGCACTGTGTTTTACTACCCGTTTGGGTTATATGCCTATTTGAATTTGATTCAGCTATCAAGATTGAGCTTTTAAATAACCATCACTATCAGTTTATGAAAAAATTAAGTAATATGTTCATGGCTACATATTGTCAGTTACAATTTACAAGTCACCGTTGACCCTGACTGTAGATAGCTGTGAGTTACCACACTTAGATTCAATTCACTGCCAAATGGCAACTAGAGAAAGATGGCCCTGGATTTAAAAAACCCAGGATAGCTCAGTGCAAGAGCATTGCCATGTAAAGCTAAAAGTCCCGGGTTCGATTTCTGTGTCCAGGTGGTCATTTTTCACTTAATTGAATTAAATTTTATATACCCATCGAATATGATTAATGATGAAAATATAGGAATTCAAATGGGTCAAATTCATTACTTTACAAATCCTAATATCAAGAAAAAGTGACTTACATGATAGGAAATATAAAATAGAAATATATATTTTCAACTCCGACTCCTTCGTAAACAACAATAAACAACTCCTTCATAACAACAAATTTACTGCAGTAAAATTCTCCATTCTTTGGCATTGTGAATTTATATATGAATACATTTGCCAAACCAAATTACAAATATTGACCCTAAGGAATAAAAAAAGGTATACAATTAAAATGATATATTTATCAAATATTATAAGTTTTTATTTTGAAGCCAGAGTTGGTACATTTTTACCGGCCCCAGTTGTAGTGAGAGCATTCATACAATCAATTGTGTTAAATTAAAGGTCTGGTTGTTAGGCCTATCAAATAATTATGTTGGGGATGAACCATCAATAAGCAGTATTAAATCTCCTGGTGTTGACTTACAGCAAAACTTTTATTATCTAATTACTAAGCCTATGAATCAAAACCAAAATAAAGTTTGTTCATATATCTTTATTTACAGATATTTTATTTTTATACACACACAAGCTTCAGATATGAATAAAGTGTACAAAAACACTCAAGTTTCCCAATCACAAGAAATAATAATTTTTTCAACTTCTTTAGCCATGAAAATGAAATTATTAAAAAATAAACGTGACCAAATTTACCACTTGCGGTTAAATTCTGTTAATATGAGTTGATCTCATTTGAATACATCCACACACTTTGGAAAAAAAAACGAGTTTTCAAAGTGTGTTATAATGAACTGTTCCATCTTTAAAGCCCAAGTCAGTCGTTCATATAATTTATGCAACTTATTTGGACTGAACAAACGTTCAGTCTTAGACGAATAAATATATAATTTAACCATACAATGAATAAAAAATACTTGACTAGCCTACATTCCATTATAAAATAGTAATTTAATGACTACTTATAGGAAAATGATAATACTTAATAATATATAACAGTTTACCGTTTGGTATGTAATATGTAATCCCAAGCCTCACAGATCAATGTGGAAAGGAGAAAGATCAATTATTATTATTTTTATGATTTATTAATTTAAAATTTCCACATCCTTTTAGCCATCTAGTCTTGTCCCTAGAATGATGATAGAATAGTCTCCAGGCCAAAACCCTAGGTTCAATCTTAATGTTCCGGAGTCATTTTTTCAACTAATTTAATGTCGAAGGTTTAGTTTTTCGAGCATAAGAATGGAAGAAATTAAAGAAGAAATAGTGGTGGAAGAATAGAGGAAGATGGAGGCATTTTACAAAACTGACCCAGCCACAGGCTGAAAACAGTGGGCATATAGAATAGTGTGAAAGTAAATTTAATTTGGTTTATTTATTAATGAAGAGGAGGTCCAGGTTTGAATACCGGCTGGGTGTATTGAGAGTGTTTCATCTTAAATGTTTCCTTTTTTTTGTGGCATGTCTTACTAGCCACTCCGGTTGTAAGCATATGAAAATGTGTTTAGGGATAAAGAAGGTTGAATTAAGAGGTGGTATACCTGCATTTGCGTGAGGGGTGAAGGGTGGAAAACTATTTTTGGAAAAACCATCCTCAGTACACCCGACTGGGATTCGAATCTTGATCTTCCCGTCATCCGCAGTCTTGTACTATTGAGAGAATGTTGTCTTAAAACGTGCAGCCATCGAAGAGGGTATTAATTACATTCATTATTATAGAAGCAACCGCCTCTGTGGTCTAGTAGTCAGAGTTTCTGGCTACAGATTTAAAGGTCCTGGGTTCGATCCTTGGTGCTTTTAGAGTTTTTCTGTGAAGCAGTAGGTCTGAAACAGAGTCAAACTCAGCCTTGATAGGAGAAATGAGGAGCTACTTGAATAAAGAAAGAGAAGCTCTAGTTTAGAAAATCGAGATTAATGGCTGATGAGTTTGTTGTTCTGAACACATGACACCTCCTTATCTGCAAATGTTGGCACTACCATCCTTAACGGTGGCGGCTGTCAGCCGGTATAGCTCGCTCGCAGGCTCACAACATGGAGTCCATACAAACCTCACTCGTATAGAATAACATACTTTTTTTAATCCATTATATTAATTTTATTAACTGCTATATTTATTTTGTAAAATCCTTTCATTTAAACCACTGCTCAATTCGGGTGGGCACCATTACATCGCATGTCCATTACATCGCGTTTTGGGAACAAATACATTGCAGGTCCATCACGTCGCATTTCCCCCACCTCTCTACACACAGCTAACCCTACTCTGACGTAGAACCAATAGGATTGAAGGGGCGTATATATACAATTACATCGCAAGTCCATTACATCGCGTATATTTTTAATTTGAAGATTATATTTTTAGTTTATTATTTCATCTTTGATTTTCGTTGCACCATAACAATTGGAATTTACAAATTCCAGTCTCCAAGTTTGTTTAAGGACATTGGATTTCTGGCAAGTTAGAAACTCTCCCTCTTCCAAACGGAAAATTTAAGGTGGGTGAAATACATGAGAGTGAATATGCTAACTTTTGCCTTGTCTGAAACAGATGAATACTTTTTAAATATAGATAACTATATAACTTCAAGATGATAGTCGGGTACACTATCCTTGTAATCAACTTTGCCAACAAGGGGAGTCAGGCACATCATCCTTTCGACCAAACCTACCTTCATAGTGAGAGTGAAGCCTCGTTTATTATGTAACAAGTTGGATCCAACATGTTGGAAGACAAGACATGTGGAAAAGTAAGCTGTGTTTATCCTAGCCAACTTGTTGGACCAACATCCTGGTTCCTCCACCTTTTTTAAAATCAATCTACACATTTCTAGCCATGGATAACGGTGTATTACTTGCCGTTTCTTCATTTACTGTGTTGACAGGAAGTGTATTCTTGCAGAAGAACCAAAACTTAAGAAACGGTAGGGCATTCGAAGTGTTTTTTTTTTTGTTGCTAAACGTCGAATTGAAGGTGTGTAAATGGTAATAATAAGTTACCTACATTTGTTAAGTGGTGATGATAGCTTTGTACACATGTAACATCACACAGAACAGAATACTTTTGATATAACTCAATTAAGAATCTAGTAGCCGAAGCTATTATTATTTATTCTTTTTAGTGAGGAATTATCCATCTAGATATTATACTCTGAAAATTGAAAAAGGACACCTGGACAAGGGTCCCGGGTTCAATTCTCGTGTCCAGCTGTAATTTTTCCATTTTCAGAATTTAAATTAATTAGTTTAACTGTATTAGCCTTGTTTCATTACATGATCACAAAATTATGCAAGCCCCGATTTTAAAAGATAAACTAATCTAAAAATAAAACACATGCTTCACCAAGGTTAGACATTCATTTGGCTTGATAGCGCATGCGCAGAGCCTCCCAACTCGGCCAACATGTTGGGTTGGTCGTTTATTGTCTCTAACAAATGATCCAACACAACCAAACACGACTTGTTGGCTCTGACTGGCTCGCCCAACATAAACATGTTGGCCAACATCCCCAACAAGTTGGGAGTGCGTTTATATTGTAACACAACTTGTTGGAATCGTGTTGGTCAATATGGTTAGCTGTGTGTAGAGGGGTGTAGAAATACGACGTGTTGGACCTGCAATGTATTTGTTCAAAAACGCGATGTAATGGACATGCGATGTATTTGTATATATACGCCCCTTCAATCCTATTGGTTGTACGTCAGAGTAGGGTTGGCTGGTTATAGAGAGGTGGGGGAAATGCGATGTGATGGACCTGCAATGTATTTGTTCCTAAAACGCGATGTAATGGACATGCGATGTAATGGTATACACCCGCTCAATTCAGACAGGCATGTTAAAGTTTAAATTTGGGAGCCAAAAAGTTTTATAAAACCCACTTTTATGGCCGCATGGTCTACCATACTACTCGTATAAGAGACTAAATTTCCAATGACAGGGAGCTCAGGGCTCAATCCCAGTAAGGTGTACTGAGGGTGGTTTTTACTAAATGGTTTTCCACTCTCTTTTCCCACACAAATGTGGGAACGCTTACTATAATTGAACTTTAAGGAGCATATGTTGAAAATTGAAACCCTGACCTATTGGTTCAGAGGATTGATGTTTTTTTTTACTTTATCTTACTAGTTATTTATGTTTTTTTTAATCGATGTATGTGACTGCTGAATGATTAGGGTACAATTTAAAGTTCAATACTGTCGATCATTTTGAGATCCCTACCTTCTATAAAACAACAGATTTCATAAATTAATTAGACACTAATTTAATGAGGGTTTTGAGTTCAAACAGAGTTTTAATAGTTGTTCAAACGTGACTAAAAAAATTTCTCCAAAACCCAAAAAAATCCAAGAGCTCGGAACTTTCTATTTATATCAATGATTTTGAATTTAAATTTATTTGATTCGATTTTAGAATTATTTGATAGTGATCAAAGTTTCTCCACATTTTAATGGTGTTTGATTAAAATAAATAGTGCTTATACCATTAAAAGTAAGAAATGATGTTACACGAAAATAGACTAAAATGAAAGAACCCTTAAGTGAAAAAATCACCACATCAAGGATGAAATTATTCGGGCATGTGAATAGGATGCAGATTGGAAGAGTGGTGAGGATGGAGATTGGAAGAGTGGCGAGGAAGTGATTGGAGGAGGTAGTCGGGAGAAGATGAGAAGAAGATGGATGAATGCTGTAAAGGAAGAAATCTAGAAGAAGGGTGATTAGATGGCCATAAATGACGAAGAAATATATCTAGATAGAAAGAAATGGAAAAGACTCGCAAATTGTACCCAGTTTGCTGGAACAATAAACTGATTATGATGATAGCAAAATATTTGATTTAATTAAAAATTCAAATTTGTGTTATCAAACATTTTCTTAAATAAAGAAAGAAAACAATTCTTAAACTGTTATATTTGTGTTAATGGTTTAGTGTTGGATCTATTACAAAAATTCAACTTGTACTATTTGTAGTTAGAATATTGCTCATATTACATTAAAAAAAATTGGATGTTTTCATTCAGACTAAAATTTCGTTGTTTTTTTGTAACAATCTCTGATATACATGATTGGTTTTGCATCTTTCGTGCAAAGGGTCCAACAGGATGAAATTAAGAAATAAAAATAAGAGCGTTTTATACTTTTAGATTAATGGTATTTTTTTCCAAGCAAATTCAAACTATCCAACTTAAAAAACACAAAAAACATTCAAATAGAAAATACCATGTTGTTAATTAAGTTGTCTGAATGGAGTATGTTTCCATAATTTAAGTGTAACTCTTGATATCTCATATGATCAATAAAACTTGGGTGTCATATAAATATGAAAATAGTCAAAGAGAGTGGTTATGCTTTTTCAGTGATTAGCCTTAATCAATATCATTACTACAATAATTACAACAAAGAGCTTGCCAGTGGGAATTTACTACAATATGACATCTCCTCTTAAATTATTTTTACAGCCTTAAGTTGTATTAAACATAACATTACTTACTAACTTAATAATTTGATAGTTTATAAATTGTAATGTTGTAGTAAAAAAAAAGTCATTTTAGGAGGTGAAACTATATTACAGTGACTTATCAACAAAATTGTATGCATTTTAACTGGCTTTAAAAACAATTAGGACTATTATTGATAACCAGGACTTACTGATAGAATAAATCACTTAACCAATTTGTATAAATGGAAGGAGATTTATGATATGACTTATTAATTTGAGATAACAAGTCTATGAGCTTTATTGAATATGGGTTTTAAAAATTTGCAATTCCATACTAACCAATAACGAATGTAAGTAAATTGAATTGATTATGTTGGAACTATCTAATTCAAATATAATTCAATGTACTGTGGGTCCACGACATTAAATTTATTTGTGTTTAATACCGTAGAAATGATGTGGTCACGGCTAAAATAAATTTATTTGCACAGTAGCATCACCCTAGGGGAAAAGAAGAAGAATTTACTCAATCTCACTTTAAGAAGAGAACTTACAAAGGCTGATCGCAGGACCTTTGATAAATGTAAAAGTTGATCAGGGTCCGAAAAGATTGCCAACCCCTGCTCTAATCTCTCGAATATAAACCAGGATTAAGTCAGGTTGTCTCATGAAAACAATTCACACCCAAGCAGCCGATGTCCCTATGCTAGCGGTCTTGCTTCGAAACTTGACCAACAAGATCATGTGGGCGTGTGGTACACAATGTTTTATTTATTTGTGCCAAAAGATTTTTTAGTTATAAAAACTGCAAAAATATAGACTTAGTTTTGCTTTCTATTAGCCACCATCTTATAAACAGTAGTAGATAAATGTTTTTGCATTAAAACATAATAAAAATACCTTTCTTTAATGCAGACTCTTAGTTTGTAGATTTAATGTATGATGTTAATTAAAAAAGTGAGGTTGAATCAATAGACACTAAATATATATGTGCTGAGTTTTACTAAAGATTTCTTGCCAGTTTGTGTGGATTATTAAAAAACAAAACAAAAAAGACACAAGAATTTCTGAGTTAATTATAATATCGATAAGTCCCACGACACAAATAATAACCAACTAGTGTTTATGTATGGAATTATTAATACAATCTTAACATCTACATCCTTTTCTTAAAGCTATAGGATATGATTTTGTGATGTTAAAAGGTGTTGTATATTCATAAAAACTAAAAAGTTATTATTTACAGTTTATAGTCTAAACCAGTGCTACGTGCGGGCTGTAAACTATTATTTTTGTCCCGCTAAAATTAAATAATTTTTTTAATAAATATCCCTTCATAAATAGTTGATGTATATTAATTATCGATAGCAAATTTACTGCAGTAAAATGCTTCAGTACAGGTTACTTCATGGGAAGCTTCTTTGACATTGAGTATTTATATGTGAATAAATTTGTCAAACAAAATTAAACACAATGATCTTAGAAAAAATAAAAAAAAGTGTAAAGTTAGAATGATATATTTATCATTATTATTGTGAAGCTGGAGTTTATACATATTTACCGACTCCAAAATTTCCTTTCAATAAAAATCGGACTGTATGTGACATTTAGGTAAGCTTCCTTGGAATACTTTAAATTTTACATGTGTATATATTATATATTCTTTTTTTTAAAAAAAACATTTCTGTTTGATTAGATGATGAGAAATTTGGAATGATTTTTACTTATTGGTTATTGTTGATGAGCTTTACTTAGAAACTGGATGTTTTATTCGTCCAACACACTGTCTGGTATGACTGTTTCTACTAATATAACATGTTCTATAGTACCTATTGAGATAGAATCCTCAATTTCCTCGCTATAGAGCTCCACATCCTCCATTGTGTTCATTGTAATGGTATTATTGACTGTTCTCTCATAGTTATGCAGATCCTCCAAATTGTCCATCGCCACTGTTTCTTCGACTGTGGCTTCATAAATACCCAAATGCTCCGTATTTCCAGATATTATAGTCTCATCGATTGTCTGACCATTCAATTCTGACTCCGCCTCCAGCAATTTTCTCTTGTATATGTCTTGTCTTCGTCTCAGCTCACTTTCTTTATTTATTGGATCTTGCATTAGCTGAGAAAAACTCTCTGCATTAGTGTTCCTCACTTCAATTAACATCTCATCAATAAACATCCTTTGTGCCTTTTTTCTCAAATATTGATTGGCTTTCTGTGTCCTCCACTGATTTCGTCGGTCTTCCTTCTCGTCTGCGGTCATTTGAGCGATTCTTTTCACTTTCCCCGCCATCAATTTTTTCTTGTATCTTTCGCGCCGTACTTGTCTAATCCTCTCCCTTTTCTGTGCATCTTGCATCTGTTGGGCATACTTTTTTCTATCTTTCTCTCGTCTTCTTTCTAACATCTTTTCTTTTTCTTCCGGTGTTCTGATCCGATATGCCTTTAGTGCTTTTTGAATTCTCCAATGTTCCTGATACACTTGTTGCTCTTCTGGAATCAACTGCTCAATTAACTTCGCTTTAGCTTCCACCAGTCGCTTCTCATATGCTTCTTGATTTTGTTGTCTTATTAACCTTTCCCTGGACAAAGGATCTCGAATCGTTTCAGCATATCTTTTAGTATTAATGGCTGTTCTCTGCTCAACCTCACTATCTTCCACAACTTTATCTTCATAACTGTCATTCCTGATATTGGCTATTAATTTTATAGGGTCCAAATTTTTATCTTCTACACCCATTTTATTCCAATATTCCTCAAATTGTTTAGTAGTATTTTGATTCTCTTCAGTGGTTTTTTGGATTTGTTGACTTTGCTGTAGAGTTTTATTCATATTAGTTTTTCCCAGAAGTATCTCTTGTTCTTCTAGTGTCAGTTGATCAAATATTTGTATCTTTCCTTCCCTCAATAATTTTTTGTATGTCTCTTGTTTTATTAATTTTTCTCTGTCTTTAATCAAGGAATCCACCTGTGATTGAACTTTTGATGTAATTTGTGATTTACATCCATACTGTCTAATTATTTCCATTCTCCAATGTTCTCGTTGTTCAGGTGTCAAATTATGGATAAACGTTACTTTACCTTCTTTCACTCTTTTCCTATATGCCTTTTGCCTCAGTATTCTCTCTTTCAAAGGATCAACCAACATCTTTCCTTCAGATGTTAATCGGTACCTACGATTTCGTTGTCGCATTTTTTCCACTCTCCAATGTTCTCGTTGCGCCTGTTGTTCTTCAGGTGACAATTGATTGATAAACTTCACTTTGCCTTCACTCACTCTTTTTCTATAAGCTTTTTGCTTTCGTATTCTTTCCGTTTCTTTGATCAAAGGATCAACCAATTTCTTTCCTGAAGGTGTCATTTGAAATTTACAAGTTTGTTGGCGCATTTTTACCATCCTACCATCTTCTCGGGGTGCCTGTTGTTCTTCCGGCACCAGAAGATTGATTTGCTTTACTTTTACTTTGTTCACTCTTCCCCAATCAGCCTTTTGTATTTGTATCCTCCCCTTTTCTTTTGCCAGGGGATCTTCTTTTGAATGAGATCGATTTTGGTCATCATGTTCCCATTTTGTTTTTGGATCTTTGGTGACATACCCCTTTATTGTTGAACTCTTTTGTCTGAAAGATACATAGAGATACAAAATTAGGGTTTCATAGCAAGTGACATTGTTTGAGGAAGTTGGTGGGCAGGTGTATTATAATCAAAGGAGATGTTTTAACTGGAAATATAAAGAGCAATTAGTGATGTAACTATGTAATTTTGTTTTTAGTTTATTTTATCGAGTACTTTGGTTTGTCAAAGGATGCCAAAGAAAATTATGGAAATAAAGTATGTAGAAGAAAAACCACAAGGAGGGCCAATAAAGAGATTGCAGGAATAGCTAACAGAAAGTGTGCAAGTGAGAGGGGAAGAATGGTGGAAGGGTAGAGAAAGATGGAGCCATTTTACTAAACAGACCCCGCCATAGGTTGGAACTATAAGATGATGATGATGATAATTCAATGTCAAATAAATTGATATATTTGATAATCCAGAATTTATCTTGTTAAAAGCTCACTCCAATCATTCTTTACAAATTTTGATTTTCTCCCTTTTGTGTTTTATTTTGGTTTCCTCTTTTAGGAAATTGCGTTGCGCGTTTCACACTCCTCCCTGATGAGTTCTGATCGAATGAAACCTGGGTCGAGGGATTAGGAGGTGACAATCGATTTTCTTTAAGAGGAAACCATTACCTCTTTGTCCAATGGCAGCAATGTAAAGTGTGAACTGTGTTCTTCTTTTCATTGCAAAAGCCATATTGTATTCGTTCCTTTTATATGTTTATATCCACCTTTCCTATACCTTCTTCCAAATATAATACAATTACCTCATAAAGCGAAAATAGGTTTTCCTTATAGAGATATACTTTGTTAAAAGCTGTAATTCAAATTTAGACATACATTGCTATGCATATAATGTGAAATGTTTATGCCTTCACACTAAAATATGTAATTCTTTAACTTAGGTGTGTTAATTTCACAATTGTATAAATTTAAATAAAAATATTGTGATATGAATCCTACTAATTATGTATGGCTTAGCACACAAAAATAAATTGTAGTAGTTTTACCCTACCCCTTACCTTAGTTACAATAAATATTATATTTATTCCTTAACTTATGTAGCCTAGTCTCATTAAGGTAAGGAAGAAAGGAACGTGGAATTGAATTCCAAATGTTTGTAGTTTTTATAGTAAGAAATGTTTTAGTAGCAATGTCTAATAAGGATGTGTAAAGGCCACTTTTTAAATGTGAAGCGAAGTTAAATCCAAGCTTGAAGCATGTGAAGCAAAGTCGAATTCAAAGAGAAGGTTTTTGTTGTTGTAACATGCCAATTTTAATTTTCAAACTACCCATTAAGTTAG
>CABFVX010000433.1:103469-117866 GCA_902151425.1 Timema shepardi
GGGAGGACATTTCAACTTTTTCCCAACCTAAAAAAAAAGAGGCGCTAACACACTTTGCAGCATTAATCAGATTGTCTAATTTTAACTTATTGTAGAGTGCATCCACAATAGTTGACAATTGTCACAGCATGCACATACTCAACCTCGGAATATAATTAGGATGCTTATTTCATGCATCATTAGCAGAGCCTTTCGCGCAATTGACATTTAAAACTTTCAGAGCTTCTAGAATTAATGTGTCCATGGAAAAATTAAAATAAATGGTATGGAACTCTGCACAAACTTTCTTGCACTATTGTATAATATGGAGATGGTTACTCAAAATTCATAATATACACTAGCGAGCCCAAGAAAAAATTGCGCTATACATAAGTAAAACATTTTTTTGACTCCTGGTTTTAAATTTTATAATTTTATTTTTAAAGAATTAACATCTTTATTTGTATATTTGGACCAATAAAAAATAACGATATTGGGTCCCGAAGGGTCAACACATAATATTTAAATTTTGACTTCCAGTAAAAATTTTCGTCATTTTACTAGGGAATGCACACCTCATGATTATCGCATTGCTATTAAATTTCTCTTTTATAAATTTTGACCAATAAAATAGGTAATTATTAACTATTGAGTCTAAAATGAGAGATATAGAATAGTTATAGCCGATTTTGAGCCAATGGAATTTTTCTCTTTTCACTCTTTAATAAACCGCTATTAATTTTAGGGTTAGATAGACACACAGACAGACGGCGTTGCAAAAACCACTTTTTAGGGTTTGAGGGTCATGAAAAGTCGACATCCATCAACATCCCGGGCTAGATTTTTTTTTACTTTTAATACTGTACCATAAAGTATTGGCAAAGTTAAAAAAAAAATATGTTGTGTATAGCTTGAAAACTTTCTGTTTTATAAAAATATATTTCAAGTAAAATATGTTTATTGTAAATAGATCCATATGTATGCGATGATAAGTAATATTCATATCTCAAAGACTTACAAAGATATAATTAAAAGCTAGAATTTACACATAAAACTGGAACTCTTAAAGTCATTTTAACGAAAAGTTGAGAGTAGCCATTTGGTTTGTAATACTGATCAAAGCTTAAAAATGAAATTTAATCAAAATCGTTAAAGCCAATTTTGATGAGATTTATTTTTTCTCTTTCCGCTCTTAAGGAAACTAGCCTTAATTTTAGGGTTAGATATTGAATTAAAAAAAAAAAACTTCGGGGTAAACTTACGAAAACCTTATATACCAAGTTTTAGCCTAGTCAGTAAAATATTTTAGGCTCTAGCCTGAGGTAGGGCCTACAGACTGACAGACAGATGGACAGAGAGACAGATGGCATTGCGGAAATCACTTTTTAGGGTTCAGGGGGTCATGAGATGTCATCATCTATCAAAATATCGAGTTCAATTTTTTTTTTGACGATAACTATTCTTGCTCTAACTGTAAGGTAGCGATAAAGTAAAAATATTGATATTGGGTCCCCAAGGGTTAAAATGTAGACTACCAATTTAAATTTTTTGACATTTCATTAGGGGTTGACCATATTGTGGCTATTGTATTGCTATTAAATTTCTCATTTATAAATTTTGACCAGTAAAATAGGTAAAGATTGACTATTGAATCTAAAATGATTGACATAAGAGATAGATCATTGTTGTACAACCATCAAGTAGTATCTCTTTACAACTAAAGCTCACAAAATTGTATTAATATATTTGACAATATCTCAGAAACGGTTAGTTTTATAAAAATATATTTCATATAAAAGTTATTTTATTTTTAATAGTACTACAGTTTTACACTGATAAGTTATTTAGTATCTCAAATAGTTGGAGAGAAATGGAAATTTCCGCTTCTGTAAACTACCCTAAAATTCATTTTCATGAGAAAATGAAAATTAACACAGTTTATTTATAACTTTAATGAACGCCTAGAAACGAGTTTTAATCAAAATTGTAAGAGCCAATTTTGAGAAAATTGATTTTTTCTCTTTTCGCTTTTTATTATACTCTTAATTTTGGGGATAAAAAGATACACAGACAGACAACATTGCAAAGACCATTATTTGGGGTTCTGGGGGTCACGAGATGTTGACATCCATTTTCGTTTTAGGTTAGATTTTTTTACGGTCGCAATACTTTAAATACTTTACCTTTAGTTTTTGAAATAAAAAAAAAAAATATATATATATGCGTTTAGCTTGAAAGTTATTGGTTTTATGAAAATATGTTTTGAATAAAATATTAGTATTATAACCAGATCTACATATTTGCAATGATAAGTAATGTCATATCTCAAATAGTTTCAGAGATATGACAAAAAATTAGAATTTACTCATCAGACCGGAGCCCTGAAAGTCATTTTGCTGATATATTGAAAGTAGCCATTTTGTTCTTTGAGATATTTATAAAGGTTTTGAAATGAAATTTAATCAATTATGCTGAGCCGATTTTGAGAAAATTGACTTTTTCTCAATTTGCTCTTCAGTAAACTACCCTTAGTTTTAGGGTTAGATATCCAATTCCAAAAACCCCTTGGGGCAACCCTTTGAAAACCCTAGATACCAAGTTTTAGCTTGATCGGTAAAATAGTTTAGGCACTAGTTGGAGGTACAGACAGAAATTCAAAATCACTCTTTCAGATTCGGTGGGTCATGAAATGTCAAGATTCATAAGAATCTCGAGTTCGATTTTTTTTACAATCACAATACTTTCTCTACCTGTAAGATAGCGAGAAAGTAAAAATAAAGACAAAACAAGACTGGAATTAATAAAAAGGGACAATTTATCATCCAATTAAAAAATGATAATAAAAAAAAGACAATCCTGTTAAAACGGGTATTTGGTCACTCCATATTAAGTGCATTTTGGTAAAGAGAAAGGTGTAAATAGAAGGGAAAAAAAGCACACTGTTTTATTTAGGTTAATGCATCTGAATTCATTAATTGGTATTAAAATACTGCTTATTAGCTATTCTAAAAATGATTAAATGTTGAACATATATGTAATGCGATATTTTGAACCTATTTATAATACGTCAAAGTTTGAACCTTCTTACTTTGAAAGGTTTTGAAGATGCAAAATTTTTCCAGCAACACATCTTACAGCTCGTTCAGATTATACATATGTGTACTAATTAAGCAATGATCTAGGGACGAAGAAGGTTGAATTTAGAGTAAGCTTACCCGCATTTGTAGAGTGAAAATCCATTTAGGAAGAAAAAGAAAACTTCAAAACACCCGACCGGAATTCGAAACCCAATCTCCCTGTCATCACCTGTCTCGTATATTGTGAAACTAATGCCTTAGAAAATTTGACCACCAAAGCAAATAGGATGCAAAGTTACTGTGGGTGTCAAAGATAAGGCGATTCAACCTTAGATTTTGACATTTTGAAGTTACACTTAATACTACCTTAATACCAAGTTTAGCTCAAGGTCTCCTTCGTTTCACCTAAACAAACAACCATCAGTGATGTTGCTGCTAAGTTCATTTCCACTTACACCTTAGAAGCCAGATTCTTATGCCTCTCTATAGCCAGGACTTTAACCAGCAATTCCCTGTGACCTGATTCAATGTTCATTCCAAAGATGGGTTTAACTGGACTACTTTCCCTCCAGATGATAATAAAACAAGGTTTCTGATGGCCATAAAGCTTTTAATACACCTGATGCATACAACTAGGGGACTAATTCTTCAGCATAGAATTAAATATAAAAACTTTCGCTTCTCTTTAAACAATGTAACTTGTGAGGATATTTTCCTGGCCATAAATTAATTGAACATAAAATAGTTGATGTATTGTTATAGCTTTTTAATATAAATACCTATTTATTTCTAACATTAAAATCATCATCACCACCCAAGCCACAGGCTAGAAACAATAATGTATGTGAAAAAAAAATTATTGCTGTAGTTGGGGTTTTAAGGACATCAACAAAAGTGTTTTATAAGTGCTTACATGCCCTGACCCCTTCCTATATTATATTGTATTAATTGATATCCATAAGAATAACAAATAAGAGAAGCAGAGTTTATTATAAATTAACAAATAACTGATCTTGCATCAGTGAACCCACATGCACGCGCGCGCGCACACACACACACACACACACACACACACACAAAGGTGTACATCCTCATTTTGTCTGGTCAACAGGAATGTGGCGGTGGGGTGTGGGGAAGGGTTTCAAATCCCAATACAAGGTATTTTTTATTTCTTCCATAAATGGCTTCCCATTCTACATTAATGTAAATGTGGGTACATTTATCCGAGTTCAATCTTTCTCATTCCATACACCATAGGTTTAAATTAGGCCTGTACGAGAATGACATTTTGTCTTCGGGAAATTTTCGAGAGGGAAATATCAAAAGTTCAAAAATAATTGTCTACCTTAAGCTTATATTAATTTTTCAGGTTTATAATTTAAGTTTAAACCTAGCCTTTCCATTAATTCCAATAAAGAAATAAAATATAATTTGATGATAAAATTAGAAGTTTAAGGCAATTTGATACTCACTAAGATTGAGAAAAGAGACAAAAACTCTGATTTGGTTGTAATTAAAAAGTTCAAACAATAAATTTAAATCCTGTAATCTTGCAGTATTTTTAAAGTTTTTTTTTAAATGTGTATTTCAATTTATGTTTAGATAATAAGTTTTTCAAACAAAAACTAGATAATATTTTGTTTAACTAGTCTTGGGTAAGGTTTTTATGCAAGGTAAAATAAAAAGCCTACGCTTAATGCAACTATTATAATTGTGTATTTTAATCTAGCATTTTTGGTATGAATACATTTTAAATATAGTTTTTAAGTTTGACTAAAAGATCTTAAATATAAGATTCGTGGATTGAATTTGAATAATTATTTACACATTAGAATATTAAGATATTCAAGATGATTTGAATGAATAAAAGTGAGTTTCAGTCTTGTCCATAAGAATACCAAAAACATTTCTCAACCGAGCCAGTGTGTCTGGTTACTGTTACTAAACAACTCTCAAAATGCACTGTTGGACTTCAAAAATACTAGTTTACCCAACTATTATTATCTAAGATACAAAAGCAAATGAATGCTATTCCAAATAACATTAACGTAATAGATGTGTCTTGATTCAAAATAATTGTGGTGAAGGTGTATTTCATGCATAATTTGATATTTAAAAGCTCTTTTATCATCAATATTTTTCACCAAACATATGTTTTTCTTCCTTAAATCTATTCAGGGATAAATATTACCATCAAGTAGCACACCCAATATCATCAATGAGGTAACTGCAAGTCTTATGGAGAAAAGATTTAGCTTCTCTCTCTCATGATTAACTGTTGCCAAATCTCCTCACTTTCAGTTTTGTGTGAAGGTGGTGGGCTGGGGTAAGAATGAGTCACTGGCAACATTGACGAACCAGCATGTTGCAAAAGTTGTCTTGTACATAAAGGGAAGATTGACCCCACAAAAACAAGAGCATGACAACGTTGTTTCCCAAAAGTATTCATGCAGTTCCCTAAGAAATTATATTTATGTTGGTGATATTGTTATTTAATGATGCTCAATAAATTGTGTTGATTAGGTAGGTAGATGTAAATTAAAAATGGTTGAAATTTTGGGTATCCATCTAATTAAAGAAAAATAAGATAATTTAACTTTAGTAAATTAATAATATTGTTAGTGAGCATTAAATCCAAATGTCACAGTGATTGCCGGTCCTTAATTGTAAACTTTTAATATTCATTTTTCCCATCTGAGTTTCTGAAATATCCAATTTTCTGATTTTTTTTCCCCGCAACGTTTGGGCTCTTGTACAGGCCTAATTTAAATATGATGATTAAACAGGGTGAGTATGATGCAAAATACAGGAAAAACTAAATAAAACTGGAATTTCAATGATATACTTACTGTAAAAGCCACCAAACACACCAGTTTCCCTTAATATCCAATGTTTCTGGTAGTAGAATTTTAGAAAAAAATTTTTTTATTGGTAGCCAATAATTTTGAGGGCAATAATTTTGAGGGGAAGGATGAGGATAATTTAAGGGATGAATTTCATTGGCATTAGTTTGTAGAGAGGAAGGCGAAAACCACAGTAATAAATAATTTTTGAAAATCTCCCCCATATTCGACCAAGGTTTGCTCCAACCTTTTTGTCATCGGAAAACCGGACGAAGCACGCTTGATTATGCTTTTCTGTTAATTCGTGCTATAGTATATTGTAATTGCGTTACTTAGTAGCTTCTATAAATATCGGATACCTTGATGTGCTAATCAACCCGTAAGATCATAACGACAATAATGTTAGTGTTGTGTCGCCAGAGCAAACAAACAAATATTCAAACAAAAACAAACTTAAAACTACAATACTGAAACTAATGACTTTAAAGATGGGAAGAATACACTTTGAATCATACAAATCTAATAAAATAAAACTTATGTGATAAAGCTTTAGATTAATTTTTCACAAACATTACAAATATTAATAAAAGGAAAGCCAAGTTTCTACCGCATGTTTACTGACAGAGTAAAACACATTTAGAAATGGGGTTTAACTTGAGGGTACAGTTATCAAATAAAATAGAGATCTTGAAGAGGATGACACTTTGTATACCCTGAAAGGTAGAAAGCATACCTTGACGGGTTCAACTAATAAGATGGTATAATTGGTCAAGTTAAGGCTGGTACCTTACGGCAGTAGTTCTTAGCCTATGTTCCCAGGAACACTTGTGTTTAGTGAATTGGTTACAAGGGTTTATTATTATTATTATTTAGCACCCGTTTGAGTTATACGCTTAAGTACTAATTACGCTAGTGGATTAGGTATTGAGAAGGTTGAACGAGAGGAAATGAACCCACATTTGCGTGGAGGAAGAGTGGAAAGCCATTTAAGAAAAATCCCCCCAGTTCACCCCCAACCGAGATTCGAACCTCGATCTCCCTGTCCTCGGCAGTCGAGCTCAACACGACTAGCGTGTTAGCTAACTACGCTACCGCGGGTGTTACATGTGTTCTGCCGGTGAAAGATACCACATGACGACTGTTCTGAGTGTTGTTAACTACTATTATTCTAACAAATGAAGACTACAATGTGTGTTCGCTTCCAAGCCAATAGATTATCATATTCTTAAAATTGAAAAATGAAACCTGGACATGGGAATTGATCCCGGGACCTTTGGATTAGTACGCCAATGCCCTAACCACTGAGCTATTCAGGAATCGTCCCATGCCCATAGCCATTCTTCACTCATATTTTAAGGCAGAATCTGTGATGAACGTACAAAAAATGTCAGCTACAAACGTGTGATCAATTAAGATCATGAGTCATCAGATAATGCATCCATCAACAACTTTGCTGCCAATAGTACAATTACTATTGTACTATTGGCTAAGCTTGAATATTTGATAGTTATGACTTATAGACACATCTAAATATCATATTCTTTATATTTTAAAATGACACCTGTACACAGGTGTTCCACAAATATTTCTTATAGTCAAAAGTGTTCCATGACTTCAAAAAGGTTAAGAACCACTGCCTTACAGGATGGATGGAGTACAAAAGTAAAATTTAATGATTATCAGAAACATATTAAAGTTTATAATTTAATCAATTTATAATTTAGTGTTTATTATTATTATTAGCACCCCGTCTTACTACCCGTTTGGGTTATACGCACTTACGCTAATGTGTAATGGTAGGGTGATTGTGAGATGAAATGGAGGACCTACAGTTTAACATGGAATCCGAACCACGGTGGAGGCCTGGCATTCCCCACATTCACAAGATGTCTTGTCAGAGGTGAAGGAAGGGTTTGGTAATCAGATAAATCTGTGCCGGGACCGAGGATTGAACCCCGGCCGCCAGCACAGAAGCCTGACACCTTACCCCTCAGAGACAATTTAGTGTTAGCCATTCATATGTAGATATAAAAAAAATATAAGTTTAAAAATCCTATTTTAACCTTGGTTTATAAAAGAAATTAATCAATGGTGAATAAATAATATGTTAAAATGAGTCCTTCAAAATTTTTAGTATTTTAGATATGAAAGTTATTGCAAGTGTGAAACATCCCAACTCATCTCTCAAAGATTTAGCCCTTGTGGTTGGTAATAAAAACAGTACATGAAGACCTTCACACCAGCTGATACAAATAGTTCTCGAATGTCTCCACCTGTCCATCAAGCTACACTCAAAATACCAGGTTTCTTTACTGTCAATAAATTTCTTTAGTCTTTGTTCCAGATTTAACTACCTAAATTTCAAATTAAGTTGTTTAAAACTAGGGATGGATGGAATACCACACACACACTATCTCTCTTATTTCCATGTTTAAAAACAAAACATTGTTTATTTGAGCTTTGAAGAAACAATTTAACTACCTAAATTTCAAATTAAGTTGTTTAAAACTAGAGATGGATGGAATACATTATGCTAGTGAGTCTGATTATATTTTCTGTCTGTATTGAGTTCTAAGAATGCATTTTGGTCCCAAGACTAGCACAATTTAGAAACACAAAAATAAATTTAAACATTGGGCTTTGGTCAATAAGAAGCTTGCTATAGACATGAGACCAGACATTAGGGATCAGAGCTTACAAGGTGTGCACAAAGCTCACACAAAAATTTTTTTTTACAAAGGTTGATGTGCGTATAACCCGAACGGGTAGTAAGACACGGTGCTAATAATAATAATACAAAGGTTGATAAGCACAAAACAAATTAAGTCTAGATTTCAAATGGAGAGATTTGAAAATATATTCATGCCAAAATTATCATGTTGTTTCATTAGATTTTTGTAACTGTAGACTTTATTAAATAAACTTATTCTTTGAATTGAAAAATTATATTTTGATGTGGTTATAGCCTAACCATATATAACAGATATTTAGCTTAGCTATTTAATCCATCATGAATTAAATAGAGTTAAATTTACTTTAGTTTTAATGAGTATAGGCTGGTTGAACATATCTAGCACTAAGTTCAAATTGCTAAAAACCCACATCCATCATTACCTTTGCAAAGCGAATGCCCCCTTATTGAGACGCTTTTCTGTTTGGCCGGGTTGTGCCAAATTGGTGGGCTCTGGTCTAGTCTCGTCCGCCTCTCTCGAAAGTGTGTTGATGCTTTTGGCCTCGCCTCCTGTGTCATCCACTAACAATGTATCCTTCTGCTTGGCAACGTCTTCTAGGCCGTCAACCTCAGCATAGTCATCGTCAGCTCCAAAGGAGTTGTCACACTTCTCTACGTGCATGTCAAGATCAGTGGCCACAAACTGTAAAGATAGTTGGGTTAGTTGATTTTGGATGGAAGCTTTTAATTCTCAAATCCTTAAGGATATTTGAGGATTCAAAATTTAAAAAAACAATCTTTTAAATTATGAATTGGAATTTATTTTAGAGCTCTTAAATTACTATTGGCAAAGCCCAAAATATTAAAAGACAAACGTAAAAACCAGGATTCAGATCATTGATTTAACAATTTTAAAAACTAATGTATCAGTTGTGGCTCATGAGAAAGAGCTCTGGGGACCTACCCCCTCTTTGCAAAATAAAGCAAAAAAGAAAAAAAAATTATTTTGAAATTCATATCAATTTTCACATATTTTTTTCATTGCACAGTGAAAAACATAAATGAATAAAAGTAGTGTTATTATATAATTTCCCCAATTTATTGAGGAAGTTAGTCAAACCATAATACCACCAACACGATACAACAAGTGCATCTACTAGTAAAATTACAGTAACATGGGCTTGCCGTCACTTTGTGGCCAAGGGGCGGAGGGTGGCACCGACCAAGCTCTGAATGCATCATAGGGTGGTTCCTGTGACAACTTGACATCAATGCCGTTATCTAAGCGGTCGTTTACTATGACCTTGGGACTATGCCAGGGAGAGTCTATTTGACATGTATTCAACAAATTGATTGTGCAGACATACTATAAAGCCGCTATTATGCATGAATGTGAGGGAGGTGTAAATGTTAAAAGCAAAAAGAAATATAAGCCTGCCCATTATGTTTATTGTTATGCCCACCAATTAAATAAATTCCCTAAACAAGATGCTTCTCATATAACGAGTATCCAATAAAAGAAAATACCCTAAGCCTCGAAGATTAAATTGAATTTTCAACCCAGGATAAAACAAAGAGTCTTCACTTATTATTATTCTCATTAAGTAACACAGGGCTTGAATAAAACAATGACCCAGGCCACAGGCTGTAAACAGCAATGGATGTAAAAAAAGAAGGAATTTGATAGTGTGGATATAAATAAAGTTTGGAAAGTAATGGAGGAGGCCAAAGTGGGAAGAGGAGTTGTAATTAGAGTGAAAAGCATGTATGAGTGTAACAGGAGTTGTGTTAAGACTGAGAGGTTGCCAAATAAAAAATGGAGTGAAGCAGGGAAGTGCCCTCTTACCAATATCATTTGTAATGGTACGTATAGAAATATTCACGAAAAAGGTGGCAGGAAAACTCGGGGAGGAAAAAATGAAAGCCATGATATTTGCAGATGACTTGATAGTATGAGGTGAGAAGGAAGAGGAAGTATAGAACAGTTACAGGAATGGAATGAGGAAGTGAAAGCATGTGTAGTGAAATTTAGCACGGCAAAGTGCCAAATGATGGTAATGACAAGGAAAAGGATAGGACCTATTAAAGCTATAAGGTTGGATGAAGTAGAGCTGGTTTATTGAGAAGAGTACACCAGGGAGAGTTGTTCTTTAGATGTGTAAGAGACCTGCTATGGAGAAGAGAAGTCCCCTTAAGTGTAAGGAAGTGTTGTATAGGGCATAATTTGTACCCATTGTCATATATATGCAGCAGAAACATGGACAATCTAGTCAGAGAAACTAGTAAAGTGGAGGCCATGGGAATTAAGTTTGTGAGGAGCATGTTAGCTGTCACAAGAAGAAACAAAATTAGGAATGAAGTTATCCGGGAAGGAAAGAGTAGGAGTACAGGGAGTACATGAGATGGTAGAGGAAGCAAGAATGAGATGGTAGAGGAAGCAAGAATGAGATGGTGTGGGTATTTAATGAGGCTTGAAAGAGAGAGAATGCCAAAGAAAGTGTTAGAAATGAAGTATGTAGGAAAAAGATGGCAAGGGAGGCCAAGAAAGAGATGAGAGGAGCAGATAATAGAAAGTGTGCAAGGGAGAGGAGAGTAATGGAAGTGATTAAAGGAGGAAGAATGGTGGAAGGATAGAGGAAGAAGGAGAATTTTACTAAACTGACCTGGCCACCTAGAAACAGTTGATGATGATGATGATAATAGAATTATAGTGTTTGATATAGTTTTAAAAACCTATTAATATATTTTTTGTTTACTGGTGTGTGTACACATGAATTTCACAATGAAAAGTCTTTGACTTCAAATGGTTTGAGTTTTTATACTTTCATAACTTTTATTAACTTTATATTTTTTATAAAGTGTAGTTTATAAGTTAGAGGGTGGTATAAGGTTGGTATAAGGAAATCTTTAGTATACTTTACTAGACGGATTTTAAGAAAGCGCCACCACTGAAATATATTAATGTTATAATAAATATCTTTAAAATTTAGCTATTCAAACTTTTAACCAGTCTGTTAAATGCATATCCCCACTAATGTTCATAATTTTTTCAAAGATTCGACTTCGTAGGTAAAATAGTGGATTCAGCCCATAACTTTTATATTTTATTTTAAATCATGGGTGACCCCATGGTCTAGAGGTAAAGTGTCAAGACTTCTGTGCTGGGGGACCAGGGTTCAATCCCCAGTCCCAGCAAATATTTTTCTGATTGCCAAACCCTTCCTTCACCTCTAACAAGACATGTATTAATCACAACTTGTGAATGTGTGGAATGCCCGGCCTCCACCGTGATTCTGATTCCACGTTAAACTGTAGGTCCTCCAGTTCATCTTACAATCACTTTACCATTACACATTGGCGTAAGTGCGTATAACTTGAACGAGTAGTAATAATAATATTTTAAATCATAAACCAAAATTAATTTTAAATACGATATTTTCTTAAGGATTCGAGAGAGATGACAATTTGTAAGGCTCATTGCCCATCTTTAGTTAAAAGCATGGATTTTTATTTGGGTTATACATTTATATGTATTAATTAAGGTAATTTGTTAGGGATTAGGAAGATTGACTCTTAAGGGATGTGCAACCGCATTTGCATGGAGGGAGAGTGGGAAAACATTTGGGGGGGGNGGGGGTGAACCACCCATAGTACACCTGGCCAGGTTTCAAACCTTGATCTACCTGTTATTGGCAGTCTAGTCTACTGCGAAAATGGTGCCTTGGATAATGCGGCCACCGAAGCTGGCCATGCAAATGTTATGTGTTTTGAATAACCTCTTGTGAGTGAATGTGGGAGTCTGCTTCGTAACCTTAAAGCAGTGCACTTAAGATTTCAGAGGTTGTAAAACATGTTTACCTCGGCAGCATCTATGATTTGTACTTCATCCTCATTCTCAATGCTCACGGCTCTGGCCTTTCTGGGTTTATTGCATTTAGCAGAGTTCTGTTCAATGTTGATCCTGTGCCTCAAAACTGCTTCGGACTTGACACAGCTTTCTTGGAACTCAAAACACATCTCTAACTTGTGCAAGCAGCGATGGCAGACACATTTTGGTAAGGAATCATCTTTGGAAACCTGGGATAAGTAACCATTCAAGAGTTTTTACAAATTTGTATACACACACACCAATATTAACTTATTTAAGTTTAAACTTAAATACCATAGATCTATCTTAAATGATATTTTGAGAAGCAGTTTATAGGTAGGCCTATTGATCATTGAATACTATTTGTGAGTAAAAAGTGATTTATAACAAGAGTATTCAAGGTCAAAACTAAATAATTCAAAATAATTGTACATATTTTCTAATATCATAGTCTATTATAGGCTTGTTTAGACCCATATTTTTTAAATAAGTGATTGTTTTAGTAAACTACGGTATCCTTAGCTTCAGGGCTGTGGAGTCTGAGTCGCAAGCAATGTACAAACTGAATTTGGCTTCAAAATAAAAATCTATAATATTTTAACAATATAGTATGGTAAATGTACAGTTTTCCTTTTAGGCCTATTCTTTTTTATTATTTAGGACCACTATTTGTAATTTATATGGATACTTTTTTCAAATATACATTCACAATGTCAAAAAAGCTTCCCATGAATTCATCTGTATTGGAACATTTCATTGCAGTAAATTTGTTAGTATTATTATTATCGCACAAGAGAAAAATAGGAGTTTGAATCGAAGGCTTGGCATACCTACCGTACAAACTCCACAGCCTTGCTTAGCCTTATAAATAAATTTGTTCCCCAAAAAACAAGTTTACATTATTATTGCTCATGAGAAACACTACTCAGATAACTACTTTAAACAATATTATGGGGATAATACACATCATCCCTCCCATTTGAGTTGTTTTTATTAATTTATGGTGTAACCTACTATTTGCCAAACGTTTTTACAAACAGAAAAGTTAATCAAATAATACATAGATTTTTTTTAAATTCAATGTACATAGTAAAAAGATTCACTTGCCCTAGTGTTTAACATGGTTTTGAAAACAATCAGAACCTGAGTTCTCCCTGCTATGTTTGTTCACAAAAAACCATGATTATAAAGATGAATAACTAGATGTATCAGTAATCATGGGACCAAGTGTAGATCTGTCCGAATTGTCACCATGGATCTTGATGCATCCCTTAAACTCACTTGAGTCCAAAAAAGAAAGCAATACCCTGGAACGAGGTGAAATTGATCACTTTTTTCAGAGTTTAGTTCAATGATGCTTAAGCGTGTCTGATATCTTCAATTAAAGATTTCCATATAAAAGAGAAAGGTAAGGGGAATTAAGAATACCTCATAAAATATTTTTCCTTTTTACCAGAGGAGTGGAAAAAAAAAAAAATGGGTGATCAATGGCTGAGATTGATCATGTCTCTTTTATACCATGAAACTAGTGTATTAATAACCAGAAGTGATCATTCTCAACCTCATGAGTTTTGGCCCAGCCATTCCATGGATAATACATAAAATGCTAGGTGGGGTGTGATTGATCATAATAATAAACCACTCATAATGTTTTTACTATACTGATGACAAACAATTGTAGCTGTATAGAGTTTGCTCATGCTTTTAAAGTTCTTTGTCATCAATAATAGTTGGAAAGTATACTTGAGTCTCTCACATCCTTCAATAAAGGGATTGGTAGAAGTGATAAAAAGTATTTTCTACCAACTACTGAAATACATCATCTTAAACTCAGAACACTTTCCGGGAATCTCCAACTCGTCTCATCCCCATTACCTTGACTTCCTCTTCATCTAAAACTTATTGTACAATGCACACAAATCAAAACTATGGTTTTTTTTCTAGACCCCTCCCCCCCCC
>CABFVX010000433.1:117965-130837 GCA_902151425.1 Timema shepardi
CCCCCCCCCAAAAAAAAAATACCAACACAAATAATCCTTCCTTCACATTATTTATATTTGGCTTCTCAAAAAACTGCAATCTTCTTCTTCACTTACAGCTACAGCCAAGTCCTCATCTTCAAATTCATCAATGTGTACTTATTCTTCTACCTCTTCCTCTCTTTCCACCACGCCTGGGGCCAGAAGTGGGATTTTTGTCCCCATATCTTCGTTTCTTCAAAAACTCCGTCAGGGAATCAATGACTCTGTCTTGTAATGTTGCATCTTTACCTTCATTCGGTAGTTTTTGGAGGACACGCTGAGGGTTAGATGGTACCACACCCCAGGCTGAAAATCCAGCAATAAGGTTGCGTCTAACCCCACTTTTCTTCTGCTCGACTGTTTTGGAGGAACTTCATCCATTTTTTTCAAGGATTGGACCAACAAATGTGAAAAATCTTTCTTAGGTAGCCCAGTGTTCTCATGGCTAGCCTTAAATCTTTCTAAGATCTTCCTTCATGTCATTTTCATGGGCCTGAAGAAGGCCACATCCAGAGGTTGACCAAGATTTGTTGCATTTGGTGCCATACAAATAAATCTTATGTTATAAATAAGGCAATGTTTGAGAACTTCTGGATTAAAGTGGGATGCTAGATTGTCCCCTAGAAGAACTTAAACACCCTCCAAATGCCAGGTGTGTGGCAAAAAATATGATTCGAACCAATCTGTAAATGTTGCCATGTCAATCCATCCATGTGAAGTACGACTGTAACGAGTTCCAGTAGCATAGCATGGCTTGGAGCAGCAGAGATGGCCTTTAGGACCATTTTCCAACAAAAACTTATGAAAATGTTTACTTCTATATACTTGTCGCAGATTTGGAGTGATTGCAGACTTTTTCAGGGTACTTGGTATGATGTCTGTAGATAACCAGTGATTTTTCAGGATCATCACTGACATTTGTTTCATCATAGTTGAACACGTTAGAAGGAGGCACACCAGCAAGGGTATCTTTCAAATTGTCAAAGTACCGGATCAACATTTCAGGTGAGACACTAGCTCGGGACAAAGTAATATTAGAGGCTAAATGCAGGCCTGCCAAATTTTTGTGTTGTCATAATAAACCATGAACCCGGTCTTTATCAGGGAGATTATCTCTGAACCTACTACAGTTTTTGCCTTGTTCATCAAGATAACTTTTCACAAATATTCTCATAACATTGGAGTTTAACGGAAATCCCCAAGAAGCACACTTAACAATAGCTTCCAGAATTGCTGTTTCTTCGGCAGAGGTAAATACTGTTTGACCACCTGTTTTTTTTACTCTAAGTTCCAAGTATCTGTTATATAAAGTACTATAAGCTAAATTGTGCTTTGCAGCTGCTTTCCTTAGTGACATATCACTATCTATCACATCTTTTAGAGCTCCTCCAATTTGGATTTCCAAGAAATTGCCATATATTCTTGAACCTGGTACATGTATATACTTTCTTCCCATTTTTAATCAATACCTATAACAAAAAAGAGTCAAGGGTGAAGATGCTGTAGTGGCTGTATTTTTTCATTTTTATTTAATAGGTTGGATATTTATCCATCACAGAACTTTTGTAATTTCATGATTAATCTCACCCCACATGACTTTTAGGGTTATGGATAGAAAACTGGCCCATTACAAATGTAACAGTAAATCATGCAGAAATAACCAAAAAATAACAATTTATGAGGTCATGTCCAAGCAACAATACAAATAATCAAATTTTACTTACATGCAATAGTAATTAGGCCAATAAAAACAGAAAAGATTACAGCCAAACTTTTCCATGTGCTTACACTTTATCTATATGTACCACCTTTAATTAAACATAGCTGCTACCTCAAAGCAAAATTAAAAATGAAGCTAACACAAAGAGAACACATATATCTCTGCATGCCAGCTTGAAATTTATTTCTAAATATAAAGACGCATGGTGATCAATCTCACCCTCCAAGATCAATCTCCCCCCATTCCATGGTAATTTGTGGATAAGTCCTTGGTGCGATGTTTGAGTTGAAACCGTTTTATTAACCTCTTTTCACCTGTTAGAGCTCAGAACTTTAAAATGTCCACAATTTTAAATTGTATGGGTTTCTAAAGCATACACATTATATGGTAGACACATGATATAGTATTAAGATTTTGGTTATTTCAAAAAGTTTATAAATCAATCCAAGACTACAATTTATTATCACCAAAAGTGGCAAATTGTATATTGGCATGGTTTAATTTTCATAAAACATTAAGAAAACAGTTGACGTAAACAATAAAACATGCTGCAGATATGTATAAGCTATTTATTTTCATTAACTCTGATAGATGATGTTTGACATAGTTTCTAAGATCATTCATTGGTAGGTAGTAGCACCGCAATATCAAGGATGTATAGCTTGATTTTGGATGGAAGACAGTTTAGAGAATGTAGACAAATTTCTTTACAACCAAAAATGGTAAAATATGTATTTATCATAACTTATTGTGTTATTTTATAGGTATAGATTACATTTAATTTAATTTCACTACAGTTAAAATTATTGAGATAGATAGTTGTCATAATACATGTATAGTGATATCTATCAAAATTAATGCTGCAATCACATGACTTGATGTATGTATAGACCTATATTAAGTGTTTTAGTAAACTACCAAATCCTGTTCTTCCTACCAAAATAAGAATAGGCATATAGCAAGGCTCGTCATTCGAAATGAGTGGTGTAATCATCGATAGGAAGTGTGAACTAATCAAATCTATAATTCAAGGATTCTCGAGACTAATCAGATAAACCCCTAATCATGTCATCTGTAGTCAACTTTAGAAGTGCACGACAAGCGTCTATTTGAGGCGATGATGGAATTATACTTGCAAGATTTCTTGAGATTATTCTAATACAAACAAAGTTATTATTTCCTACACCTTACCGTGACAGGTAGACACGTTTGTATTAAAGACAAAATTTGTCTATTTTGACCTTCTTCATCAAATATGTGTAGTGTGAGGATACCTTCACTTGTTGAGCACAATCGGCAAACTTCTTCATACTGAGCTTCCATTTGATACGTTTTGAGTGACATTTTCAAAACAAGTTTATATGAAATAATGTTATAATATATATAAAAAAAATCATAAAAAGGTGTTTTGTCGCACGAAAAAATAACAAACCAAAAGATTCCAAGATCCAGTGCTGCCACATGTCGTCATACAATAATAAAACGTCTTTTAAGTATATTTATAATAGATAGAAAGAAAGTTGCTAAAAGGTGATTTTTTATATAATTTACTAAAGAATACCTAAACCTGGGTTTATATTCATGGATATCGCATATCTAATAATAAATATTGCATAGAGTAAATAGCACAATTCATGAGAAAATTACATCTTTTATAATGAAACGTAGTGTATAACGTATTACTTAGTCGAGTGTCCTTTATTCATAGAAAATGGCCTAACCTCTTATCACTACTTGATAATGTCCCCGCAAATACTTCAATAAAGGATTAGTTTGAAAAACATTGTTCATTAAACTGTATCTTTAGAAACTTGAATTTAACTAAATTTAAGTTTGGTCTGCAGTCATTATCATCATTAACTGTTTCCAGCCTGTGGCCGGGTCATTTTAATAAAATGTAGAACCTGATGAAATGTTACATTTGGAGCATTGAGTTGTATGGCGTGAGCAGAAACTGGGACTCTAAGGAATATGGAAAATAAATACTTGTATAACTTTGAAATGTGGTGCTGGAGAAGACTTGGGAAGGTTAGGAGGACAGACAGGTTAACAAATGAAGAATTCCTTAGAAGAGTGGGTGATTAGAGAACAATTTTGGATGTGATTTTCAGTGCAAAGCGAACTGGATTGAATATATCCTTAGGAAGAACTGTCTTATGCACACCGTCATAAAAGGAAAGGTTGAGGTAAAGAGGAGCTTAGAAAGAAAGATGATTCAAATATTAGATGACGCGATGGAAAGAAGAAAATTCTGGGAGCTGAAGGAGAAGGCAGAGGACAGGGTATATTGGCGTACTAAGGTCACTGACAAAAATAATTGACCTGTCGTGAGACAGAACACCAGCAAGAAAATAACATTATATATCGATTACAATAATTATAATTGAAAATAACATAATGTATCTCAACCCCTTGCACATTGTGTTTTATACACAATTCGCTATTAGTTATATGTTATGCATGAATATAAGCCCATTCTACGAAAAATAAACATATACAAAATATGTTTAAGTTTTTGAAAAGCTAAAAAAAAATCTAAAAACAGTTTATTTTTTTGTGTAAAGTAATTTAGGTATGTTTAACTGATACGCGTGGTAGTGCACAGGCTGGATGTCACTAATAAAATATTTGAAACAAGAAAATGCACTTTCCCCATTACTTTTTAATATAGACTTAGAGTATTCTATTAGGGTACTGCGGGAGCAGGCAAAGTGATAGACAACAAAGTGGCCAACACGAGAGGACAAAGTGGTAGACAGACAACTGCTAGACACGAATAAATGATGTGGACCAAGTGATCAACATGAGCTGGACCATGTGATAGACAGCCAACCGGTAGACAAAATGAAAACAGTTATTCGGAAGGTTGGTAGGGTCAAGTGGCCAACATGACTTGGACCAACTGCTAGACAAGCTCATGTATAGGATTACAAAGTGACAAGACAACCAAGTGGTCGACACGAGAGGACCAACTGCTCGACAAACGTTGATATCATCCAGTTAAGAGTGGGATAAGTGACAGAACAGTTAATTCAATACACGATTGTCCTTGCTTACACTCAAATCATTTTTCCCTCCAACCCATCAGCTTAACCTCACATTTCTTGATATATTTTTGTAGGGTTTGCTAAAGTAAAAATGTAGGTTAAAATAACTCGAACTAATGATGACCTTATAAAGGAATAGCACAGATTGAACAGTCGCAATTAATTCTGCAACGCTGGCTGCAACATTAAAGAACAGTGAGCGCTGGTCCACACGTATGAACTATCTTATTTTTATATTATTAGATTAGAGGTGATGTGGTGAAAAAAAACTTTATTACTTTTTTTATATTACTAGTTCTAGTAGACTTTCAGTGTCTTCTAAATATGTTTACTTAATAACAGTTAACGTCAAGAGGTATAAAATTAGTGATTTTGTTGGGCGCCACTCCTAGGATCTAGGAGAAAAAAATAATAAAAAAACATTTACCTCGGCTAATTCAGACAGTGGCACGACGACTCTCAATACTCGAGACCACTGGGGAATATTTAAAACAAAACATAAGCAATTTAAATAAAAATGCATTGTTGAAATCAACTGTAGTAATTTAGACTACAATAAAAATAAATGTATAAAATAACAATTATTGGAACTTTTGTGGGTTTATTATTGTTTCCTTTTTTACCACATCCCAATCCTACCTATAGAATTCCGGATAGCTATAATTATAATTTGACAAAATAAAATCGTATTGTTGAAACAAAAAAGAAGAAGAGAAAAAATCCATATAAACAATATTTAGACATCAAATAAAATGTTAATTAATCCTCTGAATTAGATAGATTAGATTAATTAAATTAACGCTCCACAGTTTTCGCTCCATGCTAGACCAACACTGAGATAAGAGCCAGTCTCCTACAGAAAGTCTTTCGAATTAAATTTTAAAAATTTTCTATTTTTTTACTTCCAAGTCCAAAGAGAAAACTAATATATTATAAAATGTTGGCTATGGACTAGAGATAAAAATCAAATACAATGCAGGTTTAATATAAATATTGAAATATATGCCAATGAATGTGAAACAATGTTTTTCTTAAAGAATTAAATGTTTATTTTAATCTGTCAGAATTGAAAAGCGCACCAGTTTGGAGTTATTTACATATTTCCTCTTTTACAATCACGAGACCCACCACTCACTTTTTTGACAGATCTGAGCATGCGTTGAAATAAATCATGGCCGACATTAAAAATAAATAAAAGAAGAGTCAACAAATTTCTTAGAAGGATAATTAATAGGTTTAATAAAAGGTAAGTGTTCTTCCTTAAGCCAAAATTCCTTATTTAAATTATTTAAAACAATGTTATACGTTGTTCCTTCTGTCCTTTCATTTTATTGAATGGATGTAAATAGGTTTTTTTTGTCGGGCCGGCAATACAGTGGCCGAACTTTGAAGTGCTTAATTTCACACGTAAATAAATTGGAAACTATTCACAAAAAGTAAAAAATATAGGGAAATAAATGGTAGGGTGGCAAATAACGTTACAGTGAGAAGGGTATAATTTAGAGAAAACATACACGCTTTTTCATGAAGAAAGAGTTGAAAATCATTGAATAAAAACTTCTCAGTGGCCTTTACTAAAACTTGAAATTTGACCACAGTTTTAAAATAGTAAGTAAAACTAGTAACCGGCAATAAGCGACAGTAAAGAGGATTTTTGTTGTTTTTCAAAGAGATAATTTTAATATCTAGCCTGTATATTTAGTGATACATATTTTTAATTTTTAGCACCGCGTTATACCTACTAGATAATTATTATACGTTCGGGTTACACGCCTATATACTACCCACGCTACTGTGTTTAGGGATGAGTAAGGTTGATTTTAGAGGAGTTGCACCCGATTTTTCGTGGAGTGAATGTGGAAAACCATTTATCAAAATCCTCCTTCAGTCAACCAAAGGGGATTGAACCCCGATGAATGGTATCAACCTTTAAGGTCTCAGGTGGAGAATGATGCATACTTATTTCGTACCGTTTCAAACTGTTTCAAAATATTTTGAAGGACGTGTGGTAAGCAGGAAAGACATATCGTTTAAGTTGCAAGATCTAAGCCATCAGGTATCAAGGAGCGGGTGGTAAGATGATGTATACATCGTTTAAGGTACAAGACCAAAGCTGTCAAGGTTTAAGGATTGGCTGATAATCGGGGTGGGGGGTAAGAGGGTGTATGGGATCAACACGGTCATGATCGAGCCAGAATACCTCTCGCTCAGGATGGATACAGGAAGTCGTTTGGCTGGAAGGAGGTAAGAGTACAAGATAGGGACTAGAAGTTGTACAGATCAAGGCTGGGGGTAGGAGACTGGGAGGAGGGGAGAGGAGTGATTGGCGGCCATGGTAAGAGAAGGGGATGAAGGTTGAGAGGAGAGTATGGGATAGAGGCTGGTATCTAGACTCAAGGAAGGAGAGGGGCTGCAAGGTGCAGAACGGCAAACACAGGGACATAAGGTACTCTTGTGTAATTGAAAGCCTGTTAAGGTTAGGTTAGGGTAGAAGAGAAAGTGATCCACCCTATTCAATGTTGTTAGTTTTGAAATAACTTTTCTGTCACTTGAACCCCTCTTAACTGGATTCATCTTGATGTTTGTCGAGCAATTGGTCCTCTCGTGTCAGCCGCTAGGCTGTCTATCACTTTGTCCTCTTATATGGGAGCTTGTCTATCCCATGGTCCAGCTCGTGTCGATCACTTGGTCCATGTAGTTTCGGGGTGTCTAGCAGTTGGTCTTTTTACAGATTTGTTCTCTTGTGTCAATCGCTTAGTTGTCTATCACTTTGTATTCCTATACATGAGCTTGTATAGCAGTTGGTCCAAGTCATGTCGGCCACTTGACCCACCCAGCCTTCCAAATAATTTTTTATAGCTTGTCGAGCAGTTTTGTGTCTTGCAGTTTTTATGATGCCGGGTACTACAAGAGAGTAGGGAAAGGTTAACATTAAAAAGTAAAATTCAGCTATTAGGATATGCAGATGAGTTAGCTTTGGTGCGCAAGAGTAAGAAAGCTGTTGCAAGAAATGCAGCAATTTTATTAGAGGTTAGTACGGAAACAGGTTTATAAGTGAACACTTAAAAAAATAAGATGTGATCTTACAGAGAACACTGATTGGGGACGACAATTTAGCGATTACTGTGAACAACATATCATTTTACAGGCTTAATTAATTTAAATATTTAGGAACAATTTTAACAGGTAATAACGATTTTAGATTAGAAAACGCCAAAAGACAGTCGGTAAATGTATGCTATTACTCAGTCAGTCATTTGTAGACATCTAGCCTGCTTTCAAGGAATGTAAACTCAGAATTTACGAAACAATAATTTTACCGGTTCTCTTTGAGCATGAACGAAAATATGGCAATTTTTTTTAGTGTGTTCTCAATCAATGTGCTTAGGAAGATATTTGGTCTAAAAAATTATGATGCTAATGGTGAATGGAAGAGGTTACATAATAAAGAGTTACATACCATGTACTAATCACAAGACATTGTTAGGATAGTCAAGTCTTGTAGATTAGGGTAGGGCATTCAGCACGAATGGAAAATTCTAAAATTGTGTTCTGGGTGCTGACTGACAAACCCAATGGGAAGAAACCTTTGGGAAGATCTAGACATAGATGGGAGGATAACATTTAAATTTACTCAAGCCCCAGGATTATATGGTTTGCTCCCTAGACATAGATATCTCAAACGCCTCCCCCATTGTAGTTTTTAAAAGATTGTCCAACTACTAGTAGCTACGTTTTACATTTGAAAAATGCACACTGATTAGCTAACCTTTCGATTATTTTGAATGTTTATTACTATACACTATATTTAGGGCCATGGTAAATAAAAATCACACATTTATATATATATATATATTTTTTTTAACATCACTATATACATTTTCATAAACACACACACACACAATAGAAAAAACTGCAAATAACAGCCCCGGAGGACTCTCGTACCATGAGTGGTACAGAACATTGTGAACACTTAGAAGTAGTAAAAAAATATATATATTTTTTCGACACTTTTCTTAATAGTCAACCTTTACTGTTATTTTTTAGCAGCACGCTTTTTGAACTCTACACCACTTAATTTCCTACTCATATTTTTAGACTAAAACTTGAACACGAGTCACTTAAAACACACATATAATCAGTGAAAAGAGGTTATGTATGAAACATTTAACAGCGAACGTGGGAATGAAACGTCAACAATGAGGATGAAACGCCAAGGTAGGCCTACGAGAATTAAAGTAACTAAGGGTTAGTGTGCAACTCACTACACTAGACTGCGCGTATGGCTGGAAATCGATTGTGATTTACGCATTTCGCATTTTTACAAACATAATAAAAGGAACAAAAATAATAGTGTAATTTTGTCACTTTTTAATTCTTATGTAAATAAAATAAATATTTTTCCTCTTAAAAATATGGTCCTCTCGTGCGCCCCCTAAATTCTGGTGCTATGGGCATTTGCCTAGTTTGCCCAGTTATAGGCTATGTGCGGCAGTACTGGTGGCGCGACTCGTGATGACTTTTAAATCACCTGTGTCTGATTAATGCATACCCTGAGAGGCTTAACAAAATTGAAATTGCAAAGCTAGTTAGTGGTTTTATAGCTAGTAGTGAATATAGGGCAAAGGTGTATGGACACATACTTTAATTTTAAGTGTTTCGTAATTTTTAGTTGAGCTGCGTCAGATATAATTGTTCTTAATTTGTTTTGTTGTATTAATTTTAATGTTTGACATGACTAAAATAAATTAGAAAAATTCAAAATGGAACCGTTAAATACAGGTGCCCCGTGATATACGCGATTTCACTTTACGCGTTAACGCTATAACGCGATTTAGAAAGGTTGAATAAAAGGAAGTGTACCCACATTTGAGTGGAGGGAGTGAAGAAAATCATTTAAGGGAAACCAGACTCAATACACCTGAATGTGAAACTTTGATCTCTCTGTTATCGAAAGTATCGAGAGTTTAGTATAATTTTCGAAAGTGACGCCTTAGGCCAGGGGTGGGGAACCTTTTGGCATTGGAAGGCAGCATGGCACTTCGTGGACATCTCTTGAGGCCGCACACTTCATGTAGGCCTACTATACATTACATTTTGACAAAATTATAAATACATAATTTACCTAAATATCAGTTAGTGTAGTTAAATAAGAACCTTATTGACACGGAGTTTTGTAAGATCCTTATTGACGCGGAGTTTTGTGTGAGACTTATGGACATGGAGTTTTGTAAGATCCTTTTTGACACGGAGTTTTGTGTGAGACTTATGGACATGGAGTTTTGTAAGATCCTTATTGACACGGAGTTTTGTGTGAAGCTTATGAATATGGAGTTTTGAAAGATCCTTATTGACACGGAGTTTTGTGTGAGACTTATGGACATGGAGTTTTGTAAGTCTCTTATTGACATGGAGTTTATTAAGATCCTTATTGACACGGAGTTTTGTGTGAGACTTATGGACATAAAGTCTTGTAAGATCCTTATTGACACGGAGTTTTGTGTGAAACTTATGGATATGGAGTTTTGTAAGAGCCTTATTGACACGGAGTTTTGTGTGAGACTTATAGACATGGAGTTTTGTAAGATCCTTATTGACACGGAGTTTTGTGTGAGACTTATGGTCATGGAGTTTTGTAAGAGTCTTATTGACAGGAAGTTTTGTAAGAGCCTTATTGACACGAAGATTTGTATTTACACCTTAAAGTTTTTTAAGATCCTTATTGACACGGGGTTTTGTAAGAGCCTTATTGGCGGCGTTTTGTGTGAAATTTTTTTACATGGGAGTTTTGAAAGAGTCTTATTGACACGGAGTTTTATAAGAGCCTTATTGGCACGGAGTTTTGTAAGAGCCTTATTTACATGGAGTTTTGTGTGAGTCTTATTGAAATTGAGTTTTGTGGGAGAGATGAATTGTATCCATTCTGAATGATATCCATTAAGACATTTCTTAAACAAGCACCACAAATAAAAAGTATGATTTGTATCCATTATTATAATATCCACAAAATTTTGAATTGTATCCATTCTGAGAGGTCTCCATTCAGAGATTTTCTTAAACAAGCACCAAAAGTAAAAAGTCTGATTTGTATCCACTAGAAAGGTTAGCATTATATCCACAAAATTTTGAATTGTGTCCATTCTCATTGTATTTATTTAATTTTGGTGGCACATGTCTGATAGATGGCAGCAGCAGAGACTCTCCTTAATTTTTTCCATGCTTACTTGAGAGTTTTAAATTATTAGACTTATTTTTATAAACATTACATATTACCTAACCGTGTATAAGGTGCTTGTTTTATACACAATGATATATATACTTATATATAAATAACACTAGTATCATCTTGTTGGCAAAGCTGTATTTAAATACTATATCATGGCAAATTGACAGCAGTAGATACTTTAACAACGCCATTTTATTAAACTTTTTCACATATAAAACTATCACCCATTTAAGCGAAGATTAGAGTAGGGTATACCTCACACAGGGCATGGCAATAAAGAAACAATATTTTTTTTAATTGTGTGCTTTTAATATTCATAGATTTGTGTTAAAGTGTCATAACCATTGGCGTGCCTTCAATGGACTAGTAGGACCAGGCAAGGCCGTAGCCAGGCGAAAATTTCGGGAGGGGGGGGGGCATAGAGTGAGAGGCATGATTGCTATATCAATATTATAGGCATATGCTTCTATAAGCTCTTTTTTACAGTAAAATAAGGCATATATTCAAATAGGCCTATTGATAGCTAACATTTAGAAACTTACACAACGCCTTCTAACTTTAGTCTAACTAAATTTAAATTGAACACTTCTTAAATGAAGGTATGTCCAACAGACTAACTTGGATGGTTTTAGAAAATATGAATTCTGTATCTCCCTAATACAACCTTTTTAAAAAAATAAAAAGGCTGTCTTCACCCCCACTTACATAGTCCAAAATTGTACCCCATAAAATTGTAATTAAAACAAAAGCATTTCCAGCCTGATCAAATCTATTTGACTCTTATCTATTTAATACACAGACCACAGATAGTGAAAAGGTGGGACGATGGCCTGGTGTGGGGGGAAGAGGTGGCGGGGGTAATAAGATGGCACTCTTTGTGCTCTGAGTAGATTCTCAGTTCCACCGAGCCTCTAAGTCAGATTAAAAATAGGAAGATTTTTTTAGTTTTTTTAATTTCAAAAATGCATACGTCAAGTAATATAATTTGCAGCTGTCACTTTTGATAGATCAATTAATTTCATAATATTAATACCTATAAACTAACATTACTATCAAAGTAAAATGCTATCAATTTCGACAGCAACAAAATATGTTTATATTTTCCAAAATGTTCTTCCTACCCAACATTCTTCTTTAGAGTTGTCTTTAAATAAGAACAGGCCTGTGTGTGTGTGTTGTGTGTCTACGTTGCTTTATCGTGGAGCAGAGATAGTTTTTTTATACGTACAAGCATTGAAAAACTTATTTATGCAGTAAGTGATGTAGCTGATATCCCTATCAGAGTTTTCAAAATCACTTAAGTGTGTGCTTCAAGCACATTTTATTTTTGTTACGTTAACTTAGTGTGAACTCTATATCTTGCGTCAATAAGAGCTTTACACTATCTAATTGTTTTCTATAACTATTATTTGAGGGGGGGGGGGGAAGAAAAAGGGTAAAAATGATAATTTTTTTACCCCCTTTAATTTTTGAGAGGTAAAATTTACCCCCGTTCCTGCACCACTGTCCAAAACTTACCACAAGTTTCGTAGTGAGTTAAAATCAGGTGCCACGATCTAAATACTCTTCAGCCTCAAACTACTTACTCTGCCTCACGAGGATAAATGAGGCTCTACTTTAATAAAGAAGTAGTAGCTTTGGTCTAGAAAACTGATATTAAGGGCTGGAGGGTTCGTTGTGATGAATACATGACACCCTCTATCAGCAAATATTGGCACTATCATCACTAATGGTGGTGATCGATCGGTCGGTGAAGCTCGCTTGCGAGCTCACGCCATGGAGATTTTTTTTTACCAAAACTTTATTCCAATTGGATTTCCATAATCTTCGAACTTAATGTACTTTAAAAAAAAAAAAA